>PVIH01025564.1:0-20413 GCA_004025045.1 Sigmodon hispidus
GATTTGTTCATCTCTTCCAATTTTTTGTTTGTATTTTCTTCTATTTCTTTAAGGCTATTTTTCATATCTTCTTTGAGAGCTTCAATGATCATCAAAAAGGAATTTTTGGTGTTGCTTCCTTCTGTTTCCTCTTCATTGCTCAGTTCAGGTCTTGTATTTGTAAGATCGCCACTCTCTTCTGGAGTTACCATGTTGTTCTCTGTATTATTATGCAATTATTTGTACTGATGTTTGCCCATGGCTTCATTGGTTCACGATTAGATGGCTCCTGGTCAGTTGTGGCACTCGGGCTTGTGTGCCTCCTGTCACCACTCTGGGCAGGGTCTGAATCTGCCCGTCAGAGACCCCAGAAGTTATCTGTTAACTCAGTTCGAGGTCAAGGTGGGTAGCTGTGCAAATTTCCTCAGCAGCCACTGTGGTTATGGTGACAGGCAGACTTTATCTATGTCTGCTACAGAGTTTGCTGGGACTTACTCTGCAGACAGCATCCGGTCCCCGAAGTGGAACTAGAACCAATGGGAGCTCAAGTCTCCCTCCCTGGCTGGGATATAGCTCTTGGGCCTGGTGACCCCTCCTCACCTCTGGGTGGGGTCTGCGTCTGTCCTTCAGGGACCCCTGTATTTATCTGTTCGCTCAGTTCAAGGTCAAGGTGGGTAGCAGTGCAAATTCCCTCAGCAGCAGCTGTGGGTATGGTGACAGGCAGACTTTATCTGCCCCTGCTACAGAGTGCACTGGGACTCTGCAGACAGCACTTGGTCCCTGCTTGTTTTTTTTTTAAATATGGGTTATTCTTTGGCAGCAAGCAGATTACAATCCTGAATCCTGTGTCCTCAACATTAGTCAGTTGAGAGGAATGTACTATAGGCATCAGCTTAAATTGTCTATCTTCAGTGAATTGAATTGTGTCAGAATTGTCAACAAGTAGAAGGCTTTACTATTGGTTTATGAAGGGCAACCTTTGCAATAGCCTGGGTTGTTCATAAATTTTCAAGATACTCATTTGACCAATAATGTAATTTGATGTAACTTATTCCTTGTCCTAGATGCTTCATTTTGTGATTGAGATGATAAGTTGGGACTCTGTTTCCCCCATTAGTAGGCAGTTTCATTTAGCTTATATTTATACAAGTATATATTTTAGAAAATTTCTACTATGTTAGGCTTTCATAATTCTAATCAAGTGATACTTCATTTTTTGTACTTCTTTTTTATTATGAATAAAGTCATATTTTTTACCCATGTATCCACTTTTTCAGACTCCCTTCCCACTTCTGTCTCTCCAAGTCAATCACTCATCTTCTCATCACTTTATCTCCTCTACAGCAAGGGCAGGAGGTCCCAAGGTACCAAGGTGGCTTGGTTCAGCATCCACTCCAGGCACATCTGCTTTCTTCACCCCAACATCAAGACTGGGTCAGGTGTTTCTCTGGAGGGAATGGGCTCCAAGGTGCTTGTCTAAGGTATTTCAGATCCAAAGCTATTCAGAGGTTGTGCTTTGCAGCTTGGAAATGCTTAGCTTTTTGTTTAAAGTCCACTAATGAGTGAGTACATCCCCTGCTTATCTTTCTGGGTTTATGATACCTTGCTTAGGAGGAAATTCTCAAAATCCATTCATTTGCCTGCTAATTTTAGAATATCATTTTTTTTTCTTACTGCTGAGTAGTACTCCATTGTGTAGATGTGCCACATTTTGTTAAGCCATTCTTCAGTTGAGGGGCATTTAAGTTATTTTCAGGATATTACTATTACGAGTAATGCTGTTATGAGCATAATTGAGCTAATGCCTTTGGAATGTGAATGTGCATCTTTCAGGTATACACCTAGTAGTGGTATTGATGATCTTTGGGGAGATTGATTCCTGGTTTTCTGAGAAACTGCCGTACTGCATTCCAGAGTGGCTGAACCAGGTTAAACTCCCATCAACAATGGAGAAGTGTTCCCCTTGTTCAGCAACCTCTCCAGCATAGGCTGTCATCTGTGTCTTTGATCTTAGCCAATTTGACAGGTGTAAGGTGGTATCTCAAAGTTGTTTTGATTTGCATTTCTCTGATGGCTAAAGATGTTGAGCACTTTTTCAGGTGCCTTTCAGCCATTTGTTATTCTTCTGCTGAGAATTCCCTTTTTAGTTCTGAATCCCATTTTTTGATTGGGTTATTCAAGGTTTTGGGCTCTAGTTTCTTAAGTTCTCTATATATTTTGGAGATCATTCCTCTGTCACTTGAAGGTTTGGTGAAAATCTTTTCCCATTCTCTAGTTTGTTGATTTGTCTTATGGACTGTTTCCTTGGTGATTCTTCATTTTTATTGTCTCTCCCTATATTCCCTCCATCTTCGCTTCCCTCCTCTTATCCTCTTATTATTATCTTAAATGATCTTTCATTTCCAGTATCAACACTTCTGTCATTATATGACAATTCTATTTTTGTTTTATAGGGAGATCTATCTGTCTACATTCATCTTTTAAACATGCCTCTGTGTGTCTACAAATTGTATCTTGCTTCTCATTGTCTTCAAAGATAATATCTATATGTAAGAGAATAATATCATATTTGTCTTTCTGGACCTGAGTTACCTCATTCAGGTTGACATTTTTATTGTTCCATGACCTGTGAATTTTCTGAATTTATTCATAATAGATAAGCAATATTATATTATGTAATGGTCCTCTCTTATTCATTTATCAGTTGAAGGACATATAGGTGGTCTCCAATTTCTGGATATCATAAATTAGGCAGAAATAAACATGGTTAAATAAGTGTCTCTGTGATAGGTGTAACCATAGGAGTAATCTAAATCTTGAAGTAGACCTTCATAAGAAACCACCACACAGATTTCCATAGTGTCTCTACAAAGATGCTTTCCTATAACAATGGCCCAGTGCTCTTATTCAACATCCTCTCTAACACTGATTGTCATTAGTTTTATTGATCTTAGCCATGTTGGTGGGTTGTAAGATCTTTTTCCATTTTGTAGGCTGTTGTTTTGTATTATTGACATTTTCCTTTGCCTTACAGAAGCTTCTCAGTTTTAGGAGATCCCATTTATTGATTAATATTCTTCGTATCTATTCTACTGTTATTATATTTAGGAAGTAACCACCAATGTCAATGTGTTAAAGGGTATGTCCCAATTTCCTGCTAAAAAATTGCGTGTCAGTTATGTATATTAACATATGATCTGCAAATAGAGATGGTTTGACTTTTTTCTTTTCAACTTTTATCTCTTTAATCTCCATGTATTCTCTTATTGCTTTAGATAAAACTTTGAGAACTATATTGAATATATAAGAGGAGAGAGGACAGCCTTGTCTTGTTACTGACTTTAGCACAATTGTTTTGTTTCTCTCCATTTAGTTTCATGTTTGCTGTTGGCTTGCTATATATTGCCTTTAATCTGTTTAGGTGTTTTTATGTATTCCTGATCTCTTCATGACTTCCATTGTGAAGGAGTGTTGAACTTTTTTTCAATGACATTTTTAGCATCTAAGGAGATGATCATGCATTTTTTTTTAATGTTGTTTATATGTGGGATGACTTTGACAGTTTTTCATATGTGGAACCATTCCTGCATCTCGGGGGTGAAGACTACATAAACGTGGAAAATGATTTTTTGATATGTTCTTGAATTCCATTTGCCAGCATTTTATTGAATAAATTTGCATCCATGTTCATGATGGTAATTGGTCTGTAATTCTCTGTCTTTGTTGCATCTCTTAGTGATTTAGGTATCAATAAGTCTGTAGCCTCACAAAACAAGTTTGGAAATATTCCTTAGATTTCTCTTATATCGAACAGTTTGAGGAGTATTGGTATTAGTTCTATTTTATATATCTTTATTATTTGGCAATTTTACATCATGCACCCCATCAAACTCAGTTATCAGACATTGCAGATTCAAGCCCACTCTTATGATCTCCCCATTTACAAAAACACCCATTCATGCTGCTCATTTACTTCCTAGAGCATAATTACATTAGCTCTTTTTTTAATATTTTAGAGTCTGGTAAAACTCTGCCCTGAAACCTTCTGGCCCTTGACTTTTTATGCTCAGAAGATTTTTAATAACAGCTTCAGTTTTGTGGAGGTTACAGGTCTATTTAGGTCATTTATCTCATATTGATTTAATTTTGGTAAGTGGTACCTCTTTTGGAAACTGTCCATTTCTTTAAGGTTTTCCAATTTAGTGGAGTATAGGTTTTTGAAGTATGATGTAATGATTCTCTTGATTTTCTGGATTGTTTTGTCCTTCTTTTCATTTCTGATTTTGTTAATTTAAGTATTCTTTCTCTGTCTTTTAGTTAGTTTGGATAAAGGTATATCTATCTTGTTGACTCTCAAAAAATCAACTCTTTTTTTCATCAATTTTTTATTTTGTTTTAATTTGATTGATTTCAAAACTGAATTTGATTATTTCCTGCAATGTACTTCCTCTGGGTTAGTTTGCTTGTATTTGTTCTAGAGCTTTTAGCTGTGTTATTGTCTGTTGTGTGAGATTTCCCCTTTTTTAAATGTAGGCATCTAGGGCTTTCAATTATTTTTAGCACTGCTTTCATTGTGTCCCAAAAGTTTGGGAATGTTATCAATTTATTTCTATTAAATTTTAGTAAGTTTTTAATTTCTCTACTTTCTTTTTTGAGTTAGAGGTGGTTCAATTGAGAGATATCAGTTTTTAAGTATTTGTAGGTTTTCTGTGGTTTGGGTTGCTCAGCCCATGGTGATCTGATACAATATAAGGGTTTATTTTCATTTTTGTATCTACTCATATTTGTTTTATGTGGTCAGTTTTTAAAAACAAATGCATTGGGTGCTGAAAAAAAGGTATAGTCTTTGATATTTGTGTGGAATGTTTTGTGTAAATCTGTTTAGTCCACTTTTTCATAATATCTGTTACCTCCCTTATTTATGTACTCAGTTTTTGACTGAAAGACATATTCATTGGTGAGAGTGGGATATTGAAATCTTTCACTATTAGTGTGTACAGTTTGATGTAAGGCTTAAGCTTTAAAAAAGTTCATTTTACACATGTAAGTCCCCTTGTATTAGGGGCATAGATGTTCTACATAGAGATGTCTTTGTGATACATTTTTTTTTTCTGAGATGAACACATAATGTTCCTTTTGATCTCTTTTAATTGAATTTGGTGTGAAGTCTATTTTGTTATATATTAGAATAGCTACACCAGCTTATTCTTTGAATCCAATTTATTGAAAAGTTTTTTCCAAGCCCTTTACTCTGAGGTAGTGTCTGTCTTTGAAGTTGAGGTGTGTTTCATGTATGCAGCAGAGGGATGGATTCTGTTTTTTTCCATTGTGTTAGCCTTTCCATTGTATCTTTTTATAGGTGAATTAAGCCCATTGTTATTAAGAACCATTAATGACCAGTTGTTATTAATTTTTATTATTTTTGGTGATAGCGTGTGAATGTTTTTATTCTTTTGGGTTTGTTTCTGTGAGATTATCTATTGCTTGTGAGTTCATTAATATACTTAGTTTAATCTGTTTGTAGTATTTCTTCTAGTGCTTTTTGGGATTTGTGAATAGATATTGTTTAAAACTGGTTTTGTTGTGGAATATCTTGTTTACTCCATCTATCGAGATTGAGAGATTTTCTGGGTATAATAGTCTGGGCTGGCATCCATGGTCTCTTAGTGTCCTTGTAACATCTCTCTACAACTTTCCAGTTTTCATAGTCTCAATTGAGAATCTGAGTGTTACTCTAATTGGTCTGGCTATATAAGTTATTTGGCCTTTTGTCTTTGTAGCTCTTAAAATTCTTTCTTTATTCTGAATGTTTGGTGTTTTGGTTTTTTTGTGGCAAGCAGACTATTCTGGAGGGTCTAATCTATTTGGTGTTCTGTAAGATTTTTGTATCTTCATAGGCATTTGCTGTTTTAGGTGGAAATTTTTTTTCTACAATTTTGTTGAATATATTTTCTGTTTCTTTGGACTGGTATTCTTTTCCTTCTATTCCTACTATTTTTAGTTTGCATGTATTTATGTTGTCCTAGATTTTCTTGACATTTTATATTATACATTTTTCTTTAGAGTTTTCTTTAGGGTATATGCCCAGTAGTGGTATTGCTGATCTTTGGGGAGATTGATTTTCAGAATTCTAAGAAACTGCCATACTGCATTCCAGAGTGACTGAACAAGTTTACACTACCACCAACAGTGGAGTAGTGTTCCCCTTTCTCAGGAACCTCTCCAGCATTGCTTGTCATCTGTGTCTTTAATCTTAGCCATTCTGACAGGTGTACGGAGGTGTCTTAAAGTTGTTTTGATTTGCATTTCTCTGATGGCTAAAGATGATGAGCACTTTTCAAGTGCCTTTCAGACATTTGTAATTCTTCTGCTGGGAATTCCCTTTTTAATTCTGAACCCAATTTTTTAAATTGGGTTATTTAGGGCTTTGGGATCTTGTCTTTTGAATTCTCTATATATTTTAGAGATCAGTCCTCTGTCACTTGTAGTGTTCATTTTGTAGGCTGTGGTTTTATCTTATTGACTGTGTCTGTGGCTTCACAGAAGCTTCTCAATTTCTGGAGATCCTGCTTATTGATTGTTGGTTGTGGAGAGCTGTGTGTAGCCACACCTTAAAGGTGGCGCTGGCTTCTGCCCTCCACCTTCCACATGGTGAGTGTTCCCAGTGACAAACATTCCCATATATGGCTAGGCTGAGGATCTGGCTTGCTTCCGTGTACCTGGACCTATAGGTGGTGCCCACGTGGTGTACTAGGGTTGGCTGCACAGAGGCTATTTAGGCTGTAGGCAGGTTTTTCCCAGATTAGAATGGGAGAGAAGATGTAGCAAGTCAGTCAGTCCTCATTGTAAGTAAGTAAGTCAGAAGTCAGAATTCAAGGTTCCTGAATAAACAATTGAAAGAAGAGCCTGGCTGCGGCGTCTTCCTTGTGGGACCACGTTGTGTGCAACAGTTGGTCTTAGTGTCTCTACTACTGGTGTTATATTTAGGAAGTAGTCACCTGTGCTAATGCATTGGAGAGTATTTCCCACTTTCTTTTCTATCAAGTTCTGTGTGGCTGGGTTTATGTTGAGGTTTTTGAGATTTTGTCAAAGGCTTTTTCAGCATCTAATATGATCATGTTTTTTTTTTTTTTCAGTTTGTTTATGTAAAGAATGACATTTATAGTTTTTGATATGTTGAACTATCCCTGCATTTCTGGGATGAAGCCTACTTGATGGTGGTGGATGATATTTTTTATGTTGTTTTATTAAATTTGACAGAATTTTGTTGAGAATTTTTGCATCAATATTCATGAGGAGAATTGGTCTGAAATTCTCTTTCTTTGCTACATCTTTGAGTGGTTTGGGTATTAGGGTTATTGTGGCCTAATAAAAAGAGTTTGACAATATTCCTTCAATTTCTACTGTATGAAAAAGTTTGAGGAGTATTTGTATTAGTTTTTCTTTGAATGTTTGGTAGAATTCTGCACTGAATCTCCATCTGGCCATGGCCTTTTTTTTTTTTTTTTTTTTTTTTTTACTTGGGAGGCTTTTAATGTCAGTCTCAATTTTCTTTGGTGATATAGATCTGTTTAGGCTTTTAATCTGATCTTGATTTAATTTTGGCAAATGCTACTTATCTCAAAAGTTGTCCATTTCTCTAATTTTTCCATTTTAATGAAGTATAGATTTTTAAATATGACCTGATAATTCTCTGAATTTTCTGGGTTCTCTTGTTATGCCCCCAATTCATTTCTGATTTTGTTGATGTGGATATCTTCTGCTCTTTCATTAACTTGAACAAGGGTGTATTTATCTTTTGACTTTATCAAATTATCAAGTATTTGATTCATTGATTCTTTGTATTGATCTTTTTGTTTCAATTGTGTTAATTTAAGCTCTACGTATGATTATTTCCTGCTGTCTGCTTTTTCTAGGTGAGTTTGCTTCTAATTTTTCTAAGGCTTTCAGCTGTGCTGTTAGTTCTCTTGTGTGGGATTTCTCTAGGTTTTTCATATAGGCATCTCTTGCTATGAATTTTCTTCTTAAGACTGCTTACATTGTGTCTCATAAGATTGGGTTTGTTGTGGATTCATTTTCATTAAATTCTAGGAAGTTTTTGATTTCTTTCTTAATTTCTTCCTTGAATCAGAGATGGTTCAGTTGAGTGATGTTTCATTTCCATGATTTGGTTGGCTTTCTGTGATTTTTGATGTTGTTGAACTTTAACTTTAGGCCATGAGGGTCTTATATGATACAAGGGGTTATTTCTATTTTTTTTGTATCTATTGCAATTTGATTTATGACCAATTCTGTGCTCAATCTTAGAGAAAGTTTCATGTCGTGCTGAGAAATATGTATATTCCTTTGCATTTTGGTGGAAGCTTCTGTAAATATCTATTATGTGTATTTGCAGTATAGCCTCTGTTGGACCTCATTTCTCTGTTGAGTCTCTGTCTGGTCTACCTATCCAAGGATGATAGTGGGGAACTGAAGTCTCCTACTATTATAATGTGACATTTAATATGATGCCTAATCTTTATTAGTGTTTCTTTTACATATGAAGTTTCCCTTATATTAGGGGCATAAATATTCAGGATTGAAATCTCATCTTGATTAATTTCTCCTGAGATGCATAAGTAATGTCTGTCCTGATCTCTTTTGATTGATTTAAGTTTGAAGTCTATTTTGTTAGAAATTGGGATAGCAACACCAGTTTGTTTCTTGGGACCATTTGATTGGAAAATCTTTTCAAAACCCTTTACTCTGAGCTTGTGTCTCTCTTTGAAGTTGAGGTGTGTTTTCTTTTTTTTTAAATTTAAATTTCATTTTTAATTTATTATGAATAAAGTCATATGTTTTATCCCTGCATACTATTGTTCAAGCTCCCTTTCCCTCCCATCCCTATGCAGCAGAAAGATGGCTTCTATTTCTGTATCCAATATGTTAGAGTGTATCTTTTTATAGGTGAATTGAGTCCATTGATATTAAGGGATATTAATGGCTACTGATTGTTATTTCCTGTTATTTTTGTTGGTAGCTTGTCAGTATTTCCTTTCTTTGGGCTTTTCTTCTGTGGGATTATAGATTGCTTTTGGTTTCATGGTGTATCTGGGATCCTTGGGTTGGAATTTTCCCTCTAGTTCTTTCTATGGGCTGAATTTTTGGACAGGCATTGTTTAAATTTGATTTTGTCATGAAATATCTTTCTTACTTTATTATGGTGTTTGACAGTTATGCTGGGTATAGTAATCTGGGTGGGCAGCCATGCTTTTTTGTGTCTGTATAACTGCTGATCAGGACCTTCTTGCTTTCATTGTTTCCATTGAATAGTCTGATGTTATTCTGATAGGTCCTCTTTTATAGGTAATTTTGCTATTCTCTTCTGCAGCTCTTATACTTTTTCTTGGTTTTGTGGCTTGATTATTATGTGGCAAGCAGATGTTTTAGGGTTTTCTAATCTATTGGTGTTCTGTAAGCTTCTTGTATCTTTAGAGGCATTTCCTTCTTTAGGTTGTGAAAGTTTTCTTCTATGATATTATGGTATTCTTCTCCTTCTTCTATTTCTATTATCAGGATTGGTCTTTTCATGGTGTCCCAAATGTCCTGAATGTTTTGTGTCATGGCTTTTTTATTTTAGTGTTTTCTTTTTTCTGATATATCTATTTCTCCTATTGAGTCTTCCACTTCAGAGCCTCTGTCTTCCATCTCTTGGATTCTGTTGGTTATGCTTGTATCTTTAGTTCCAGTTCTTTTCCTTAGATTTTCTATTTCTACTTTTGCCTCATTTTGTGTCTTTTTTTCTTCCTTCTCTTTCAATTATTAATTCCTGGAATGTTTTTCATTTGTTATTTTTTTTCTTAGTTGTCTTTGTTTTCTTTCAAGAATTTGTTTATGTCTTCCAATTTTTTGTTTGTATTTTCTTTTATTTCTTTAAGAAAATTTTTTACATCCTCTTTTAAGGCTTCTATAGTCTTCATAAATGTGTTCTTGGGTTTTTTTTTTTTCTGTTTTCTTTTCATTGTTCTGTTCAGGTCTTGCTGTTGTAGTACCACTGGTTTCTTCTGGTGTTTCCTTGCTGTTCTTTATTTTGTTATATGAATTCTTGTGCTGATGTCTGTCTATTGCTTCAATGATTAACTCTCAGACAGCTCCTAGTCAGTTATGAGTAGAGGGGTTGTGTCTCCAGTCTGTACTGAACACAGGTTCAGCATGATCTCTGACTTTGCTCTTCACTTGAGTCCATGATTCGAAGGTGTCCACCTTAGAAATGTCTTTTTACAGTCCCATTTTAAGTGTTTTTTTTTTCTTTTTGAAGTTGTAACATTTGATATTTTGACTGTTCTTTAAATTTCTAAAAATAACCCCTCTTACCCAATTATCATCATTGTTATAAAATTATATTAATTGTATCTGAGATACAATCCTCAAAGGATGCTAATTACTTTTAACAGCCTACTTCAATTTTAGCATTGCAAGTTAGCATTTTCAAAACCCAGAGATTTAATTATTATTTACCTAGCTTCTGAATATGTTACTATTATAATTATGAATAAAACCATTTTTCTTTTTTGGTCAGGAGTCTCTAAAGTTGTCTTTAGGACTTTAGATCTCTTTTGTAAAGAATTTAATTTTCTTTTCTACTTTTAAATTATTTTATTTTATTTTTATGAACAAAGAAGTCACACTTTCTATCCTTGTATATCCTTATTCAAGGTCCCTTCCCCCTCCCAACACATCAGGCCATTCTCTCTTCTCCACAACTCCCCATCTCCTCCCTGGGCAGGCAGCAGGTGGTCCCAAGGTCCCAATGTCCCAATATTGCTTAGTTCAGCCTCCAATCCTGGCAGATCCAGTTTTCTCTCTGCAACCTCAAGACTGAGTCAGGTGTTCCTCTTGGGGGAGTGGGATCCAATGACTCCTTGGATCCTACTTTTTAAATTTTATCCCAAGCATTCAAAGTTGTCATTTATGATAAAGCCAGAGTGTGCTCATTATATAAAGATTGCATTTCTTTATTATTAAAATCTCTCTAAGAAGTTGGTTTTGGGGAATTTCAGATTATCTATTTCTACTTCAATGTTTTATGCATTTAGCTTCATCCTTTCACCAAGTCCTCCACTCAAATTTAGACCTAGACTCTAATTCTGTTGTAACTGTATCTGTTCAGATTTTATGGATAATTTTATTATGTGTTGACCAGGAATTTAATATTTGTTTTACAAATGGTGAGTGCTTGCCATATATGAGTATTGCTTCCTTTAATCTCTGTAAATCTATAATTTGCACAGGAGTCCATTCAGCTCTTGCATAGCTGCTTTAATATGGCAATTTCTTTAAGGTTACTGGATAAATTAAGGTTGGTTCTTTGAAGGCCTTAGGCTGGTTCTCTATAAAGTTATAAGGCAATATTGTAATTGGTTCTCCTTTAAATTCTCATGTGTGGGTCTGAATAAATCTGTAATCTGTTTTAACAAGTTTTTCTAAGACTTTAATTTTGGCTTTCATACTAACTGACTCTTTAAATAATAAAACAGAAGTAACCAAAAAATAATATTTATAGTAGATATTATATTATAATTCCATCTACATTAGTTAGCCTCTTCTTTATTGGTTCCGTTTTCAAACTATCCAGAGTAATAACAAACAAAGATCATATTCCATAATGTTTGATGTATTTTATGTATGAAAAAATTATTTACTTGTCTTAAACTAAGTCCTCTTTTTAAGAAATCTCAATTGACTCACCAAATTTGCTGTCAATCACTTTATATTACTATGAAGTGAGGCAGATACCTAGTTCATTAGCAGCCCAATGATGGATTTCAAAAAGAAAAAAAAAGAACAATGCACCAGGAGAGGGAAGCCTCTGTTCAAAAATCTTCAGCCAGGGGATCAAGGATTAGAAACACATGGGGTAAGAACTTCAAATGGAGAACCTAGGCATCTGGGTATTGAGTCCAGCCACACGTAGCTCTGGCAAATGAGTGGCTTTTTTTTTTTTTGGAAGTTTATACCCCAAAAGTTGAGATCCAAATATTATACATATTCTAGTTCATAATATAGTAAAATCAAAGTCATATTTTGAGGAATAACTGAAATATCAGAGAGGCAGAAAGCAAACCACAGCCAATTCTCACACAGCCAACTCCTCAAGTTAAATGGAGTAGGTCCCATCTCTATGGGCCCTCAAATTGACTGGTCAAGCAGGCAAAAAAGGAGAATTTTGGCTTTTCCTCCTTATTTTTCCCCATCTTACTATTTTATTTCCTGATTCAACTTTCTAAGTGCTAGGATTAAAGGTGAATGTTACCACCACTTGGCTCTGTTTTGCTCTGTGAGTTTGAACTCACAGAAATGTAGAGGATCTCTGAGTCTTCAATAATAAAATTAAAGATATGCGTCACCACTCCCTAATCTTCATGGCTTAATTCTGTGAGTAGCTCTTTTCTATGATATTTTAAATAATTTTATTAATTATACAATATGTCACAACACATTAATTTGTTCTGAAACCTGATGCCAATTTATTATTTGTCAGTTTATTTCACAATTTCCACAATTGAAATCAACTAAGATGTTAATAAATAAATGTTTCTAGATCAAATTTACACTGATTCACACTTAATTCATCAAGTATTTGTCTAGTAAATTTGCATTTTTTAAAAATCATCCTTTATTTAGGTCTATTCATATAGAGATTAATAAGTAGTATTCCATTTACTTTAATATTTTGTGCCTTGCCACACACAGGTTGAGTGAAGAGCTATTATCATTAATTATTTATTTTTTGATAAAAATATGGAATATTCTTTGAATCACAAATAAGTTGCTTAGAAAATTATTGTCAAAATCAAATACTTTTTTATAATTGTTTTCTGAAATGTTTGTCCATCCATACTTATTTGTGTACATATAGATTGCATTTAAAATAAAAGAAATATCAAATTCAAGTTAGAAATGCAAACCAATTATAAAAATAGTACATAGTCTTCAGTTCAATTTCTTTTTTTAAGATATTTTTTATTATGAATGAATTCTTATTTTTTTATCCATGTATCCCTTTGTTCAAAGACCCTTCCCCCTCCTGCCTTAGGAATTCACACACAAGAAAATAAATAGTGGAAAATCTATTTCCATCACATTTACACAAAGGAATACTTTGTACAATCAAATTAAGTTCTATTTTAAAGCAAGACAACTATATTTGTGCATGTCTCCTACTGATTTTGCTGTTCTTAGCTGCTCAACCACTTTCGGCTGAATAATGAACACCCTGTCCTCTTTTGTAATACAGACTTTGAATTTCAGCCATAAAGATCATCTTAAAAGGTCATCCTGTCCTCTGCTTGACCTCCAAGCCTTATATATTTGAAATTCTATATTTAAGATTCTCACAGTTGCAATGTTTTAAAATCTTTTGGGAACCCATTTAGTGCTGAAGAACCATTTCTGTTATCAAATCTTCTTTATGTTTTTTTTGGTTTTGCTACCAAAATAATTCTCTCTATTATAGCTTAAACAAAACTTGAAAACAATGGTCTCTATAATCTGTAAAAAATAATTCTTATTGAAAATAACTATAACAATATAGTTTTAACTAGTTTTTTTGTTTAAACATTAAAAACTGTTATAACCATTTTCATAATTTTATACCTTGGAGGCTTTAAATTATTTATTTTACTTAATCATGAGCTCATTTTCTTCTTAAGTTCTGGTATATGGAACTCAACACTGTATGATGTCTCAGGTGCTGAATAAAATAGGAGGATTACCTTGCTGTTCTTATTTACTCCAT
Organism: Sigmodon hispidus; assembly: GCA_004025045.1. Taxonomy (NCBI): domain Eukaryota; kingdom Metazoa; phylum Chordata; class Mammalia; order Rodentia; family Cricetidae; genus Sigmodon; species Sigmodon hispidus. The sequence continues at coordinate 13,757 of PVIH01025564.1, forward strand.
TCCTATTTATATGTTCCATAGAGCTCTGAGAGGTGCAGATAAAATGAAAATGGGTTTTCTGATGCTCATGGTCTCAGATAATTTAATAATACTTTCTGTAATGATATGGCTGGTATTTCCAGAACCTAGGTAGTTTATATCATATGTAATTATTTTCTGCCTATCTATAGTATTCTAAATTTCAATTAGATGAGTGATTCTTCACCTCTACTAGATAAGCCATTATTGCAAAAAGGAAGTCACTTTTATAGAACAAATTACCTCTGCCTCTAACAGGTTATATATGTTTATTATGTGTCCTAGAATAATATCAAAGAAGGATAACAATTTTATATTGATTTAATTTTATTTAAATTTTTATTCTCTTTTAGCAAATAGAATTAGGGAATAATTGGACAAAAGTTTATTTAGGATTGTGGCAGAGGCAAAGCAAAATAACATAATAAAATTGTATTTCATACAAATTTTACAATTTAAGCTAATATCTAAAGAAATTATGAGGATGAGGCTGTTCAAACAAACTTGAGGGGGGAATGGACAAGATGTCAGGATCTGAGAGAACACCAATCCTGACCTCTGGGGAGAACAGGGATTTCAGAGAAGTGAAAGCAGTATTACCAGTGGGAAAGAAACATATGAAAATATGAGAAAAAAAAGAAGGGTAAAATTTCTAAGAATATTAAGATGAAATTATTAAAATAAAATGTAACTTGTTTAATTATTTTGATGTTTTGCTGGTACATATGTCTGTGCACCATATGAATGTAATTTCTGAGAAGGTCAGAAGAGGGCAATGTTGTATGAAATTTTTGGCCCAGACTAGCTCCACAGTGCAACTGAATCCCTCCTGCCTGTGGCATGGCCTTGCCAGAGATTCAAACCCGCTTCCCCACTTGGTCCCCAATAATTACACAAAGGCTTTTATTAATTAAATGCTGTTTGGCCTGTGGCTCAAGTTTATTGCTAGATAGCTGTTGCATTTTTTACTCAAGCTATTTCTATTTATCTGTCTTGCTCATGTGGCTTGAACCATGTGGCTCTTGGCTTACCCGTACTCCATTACATATTGCTTCTCAGGAGAAGAATTGACTTCTTGCCAGAGTCAGTTCTCATGACTCTGCCCTCCTTCTCCTATATTTATGCTTGAATTTTCCACAATCTTCTAAGATGCTCTGCAATAGGCCAAAACAATTCCTTCACTATCAAATGGTAACTACAGCACACATAAAGATATACCACATCACTTCCCCTTTTCTGTCTAATAAAAAACAGTTTCAATGTTAACATAGCAAAATTACATATAACAAAACAGTTATCAAGCAATTACAGTTACAATTTCTAGTGACTGCACTTAGCAAAATTAAATATAATATTCTATCATCTACCTTATCCTGGTGAGTCAGAAGCTTTACATCTAATTTATCTTTTATTATAACTAAGAAAAGCTGTAATTGTAACTATCTAATCTTCAACTACATCAAAAACCACAGGAGGATATAATATTACCTGAGTAAACAGTAAGTGCAAGCAACTTCCAAAATCTAGAAATGACAGAGATGAAATCTGGCTCCCTACATAGTCACCCAAAGTTCTTTTGTACCATTTGAGCTATTATTGTCTTTTCTTTTAATTTTTAAATGTTAATGAGATAACTGAAGAAAGAAATTTAATTGTAAAACCTGCCAAATTAAACCAACATGTTTATTTTAAAGGTGTCTTGACTTTGAAATTTGGCTCTAAGGATATGTTGCTTTGGGAAAGAGCTTATGCCTAACGTACATGGCAGACTTTTTTTGAAGCAGAAAATTTAAAGGATCATTTTATCAATTTTGGCAAAATTGTCAGTCACTTCTCCCTGTGTCCTGCAGAAATTTTGGCAGTTTTTTTCTGCAACACAGGACCTGAAGGACCATCTTGACTTGTTCTGCCAAAGTTTAGAGGTAATTTTCCTGTGAATCCTGCATGTCCAGTTTATACAGCAAATTTTCAGGCAGTTGAGGCAAGACCAGTTTCTTGTCAAATAGCTTACTTTTGTAACAAAGAATGTAAACTCTACAAGGAATTTCTTTAATGCCCATCATCCTCTTGAAGCAGATTTGTGCTGCCAGGAGCAGACATGTCTCACTGTCCAAAAAAGTCTAAGTTTTTAGAATATTTTAAATGCCATATTCTAGGTCTTTAAAGTATTTGAAGGTTATCTATCTAATTAAAATATATCTTTGTACACCTAACAAATAACCCTAGCTAACATAATTAGAAGTTTGGTTATTACAGATGACTTTTAATCTGCATTTTAATTATATTGTAATTGCAAATCTTTATTGCATTGGAAAAATTACAATTTTGAATAAGTTAAATAAACATAATACCTAAACATAAGTAGAAATATACATACATACAGTATAACAAAACTGAACTTAAATTTGTATCAAGAAACCAAAATTCATACCAATATAAAATATTTTGAGATTAACAGCGATTTATGAATTAAAGTAGATTCAGTAAACTATCATTTAAATTATTTCTTTATCATATTCCACATTTTTCTTAGAAAAAGATTGACTATGAGTTCTGCAAATCAGTAGGATTTGCTGAAAGAGGCAAAGGCAGGAGGATCACTCGGTGAGGCCTGCCTGGGCTTCACAGTTTTTGCATTGGTGGTATAGTGGTGAGCATAGCTGCCTTCCATTTATAATGCAAACAAACATTTATAAACAATAATTTGGAAATTTGGGTATATCTTTCCATTAACTACATCCTGCTGATTAAAGGCATTGGCAATCTTAGGATCCTAAGGCTTGATTATTTTGGTAGCATTGAAGCTGATGTGGTCATCACTTCCAATCAGAATTTTTTTTTTTTCCAAGGGGTCTTACTTGATCAAACCGTATTAGCCTGGAAGCAACCCACAGGTTTTTATGTTCTGTAGAAACAAAAGCACAGCCTCTTTTCTAAAGCAACATATCCTTAGAACCAAATATCAAAGTCAAGATGCCTCTAAAATTTATATGTTGGTTTAATTTAGCAGGCCTTACAATTAAATTTATTCCTGCAGTTATCTCATTAACATTTTAAAAGTTAAAAGAAAAGACGATAATAGACATAATACAGACTCTGTATATTTTTCAACTTTATGTAGCTTATCATAATATTATCACTCTTATTTCTCTTCTAAAAGGATTTTCTCTACCCTTTTTCTTTTCTTTTTAGCCCACATACGCTTTTTCTTTTTTTCTTCTTAAACATGATTATGTTTTAGTTCTTTCATACAATTTAAAATGCAACATGAACTACAATATTGTTTTTACATCTCCGACATGTATTCTTTATATTAACAGTTAAACAAACCATTTACATGTGCAGTATTAATAGTAAGATATTACTATACTCTCTTGCTTCTCTTAAGATATATAGCTATTATCTTATTTTATACATAATATAAAATATTCACATTATCATTTCACATAATTATTTTTATGCTAATTATTTATTCTTAATTAAATTGCCATTAAATACGCTTTTTCACACACATTGTAACTTATTTTGATGTTTTCCCCATTTGAATCTGTTTTATTGTATACCCTCAATCATTTTCTGACCAGGATTGTTTTTGAAGTGCCAAATTGTAAAGCACTACTTTGACTGCTTGTTCCTCCATGCTAGGCTTTTTAACATGACTGAGGTACCAGTATTCTGAAAAGTAGTATTAAATATCATGCAGATATGATTTTAAGCCCACAGCAGCTGAGAGAAGACTGTATGAAAGCCATTGAGAGAGACTGTGCAAATTGGCTGAGCTGATCAGTTTGTGGTGGCTGGCACCAGCTACATCTCTCAGGTTACTATTAGGAGATGAGTTTCTGAGACTAAGACTAGAAAACCCAGTGCAGTTTCCTTTCTGTGCATTAATTTTTTTTTCAGTTTTTCTCATTCTATTTGTATCAATGCTCCATGTTGGAATACTATTTGTTGTACATAACTTTTGGCCTGGCCTAGCCTTACAGTCCAAGTGAATCTTTCCTGTCCATGGCCAGGCCTAGCCTAGGCTGAGGTTTAGATCTGCAGCTCCACTTGGTGCCAAATAATCACACAAAGACTCATATTAATTATATGCTGTTTGGCCTATGGCTCAGGATTATTGCTAGCTAGCTCTTGCATATTAACTCAACACATTTCAATTATTATATCTTGCCATATGGCTTATGGCTTACATAAACTCCATTACATATTGCTTCTTTTGAGGTTGAATTTAGGTCTCTTGTGACTCTGTTCTCCTATCCCTGTATCTATGCTTGGATATCTTGCCTGCTTCTAAGCTGCTGTGCTATAGAACAAAACAATTCCTTTATTATCTAATGGAATTCACAGCATACACAAAGAAAACCCAAAGGGACATACAGCCTCTGGAGTTTCATATGATTGTACTCTATTTTATAATCCTTGTAAATGGAACTCAGAGTCCCTGGAAGTATAAGCAGTGTTCTTAATTATTGAACCATGTCTCCAGCTCCATTAACTAGGTCATTAATACTCCTTAAGTTACTTTTCAATCAATATCACATAAAATTTGTATCATTTTATTTGTATTACTTGTTCTATGAATGCTAATAGAAAAATGAGAAAAACTGAACATTTTTGATTACCTCTCAATACTGGTTTAATAGATGAAGCACCTTTACTTGTAATACATAATATACAGTATGCTTTCTATAGACTAACCTTAATGCCCATCTTATCCAACATTTTTTCCTAGAATTGTACTTATCTGTGGTCCATTATCCCTTGAAAATACTCTAATAAAAATAATTTGAACAAAGCAAAAGAATATCATATTTGCATAAATTTTATTTTGGTACTTATTATTATTTGTTATCATTAATCAGTAAATCTTTAACTGCCAATTATTTTTCTAATTTAGTACATATAAAAAATTTAAATATTTATAGGTTAATATTTGATAGGTCTTTTTCATTGAGGCAGACTTCTGTTACTGCTACAACCTACCTAAAAAAGTAACTATAGTGGAAAGATGTGTTTAGCTCACAATTCCAGAGGTTTCAGTAAATGGCACATTGACTTTACTTTTGAGGGCTAAATATGAAATATGAGTATAAATGTAGAGCAATGCTTTTTGTTTCATGGTTTCTCAAGACCAAATAGAAAAGGAAGGGACTATGATCCTGATACCTCCTTCAAGGACATACCTTAAGTGACCTAGCTTCTTTCCAGTTGGAAAGTTAAGTTTCCAGTATAACTTCCTAAAAGTTTCACTTTTCTATCATGTCACATATTGAAAAACCTTTGTGGAAACACTTGAAGTTAAATCATAACAATTGTGTAACACTGAAACTACCATCTCTAATTTCCCATAAATTTATGCTTATTTATGCTATAAAGCTGGGATCTACTAGTTTTATAGATTATAGAATTCATATTCTTCTCTTGAAAAACACGGTATTTTCTGTAGCATAGTAGGGCCTTTTTCTACAGTCTGCTTAACTTATGGATCACTGTGTCTTTAGCCACACTTTCTATGATATATTTACATTTGTTTAGTATTTCTAAGCCATTTAAATATCTACTGCAATTTACTTTTTTGTTGATTAAATATTTTCTTTTCAAATAATTTAATAATAGTATATTAAAAATTTATTAATTCTTTAATTTCCAATCTATGCTATAATTTTGCTGGATTTGTTTATTAAATCAAATAGGTTTTTGTGTATATCCCTTGGAATTTTGCATATATTGCTGTATGATGATTATACATAGTATGTGTGTGTGTGTGAATGTGTTTTATTTTGTTGATTTGTACAGGTTAAACTCTTTTGTTTCTAGGAAAAAGCCCATTTTCTCATTTGGAATAATTTGTATGATGTTGATAAATATATTGTGTTACTATTTAATTACAGATTTTCATCTATATTTAGCTAGAATATTGATTTATAGTTTACTAATTTACTTGTGTGTGTAAGGTTACAGTAGTATTCATGCATGTGTTCTATTTTGATATGATTTTCATATTAGAATAATACTAGCCCTACATAATTAGTTATAAGGACTTACTTTTTATTTTGTAAAAAACACTGAGGTTTGATTTTAATTTTGAATGTGATTCACAGGAGAAGCCATCTACTTTTTTCTTGCTTTTGTTTGCTGGAATAAGAAATTGTAATTTCTTGGAAATAGTTGTATTCTTTTTTGTTGTTGTTGTTGTTGCCTATGCTTGAGAACATGTTTTTGGAAACTGCCAGGTTATAGTGGGTCCAAAGGCTCTATTCTGGGGCACTTCTATGCAGTAGAATAATGTTCTTGTACACTATAAAGATATATTGTTCATATTGGTTTAAAAGAATGCTGATTGTCCAGTAGATAGGCAGGAATTAGAGGTGGGGCAATTCTCGAGACAAAGAGAATTATGGAAAGAGAAGCATGTGCTAGTCAGACACAGAGGAAGCAATTTTAAATCATTGAAGAAAGAAATTGAAGAGGATATCAGAAAATGGAAAGCTCTCCCATGTTCCTGGATTGGTAGGATCAACATAGTAAAAATGGCCATTCTCCCAAAGGCACTCTACAGATTCAATGCACTGCCCATCAAAATCCCGACACAATATTTTTTAGACCTTGAAAGAACAATACTCAATTTCATTTGGA
>PVIH01025565.1:0-20424 GCA_004025045.1 Sigmodon hispidus
GAAGAGGATATCAGAAAATGGAAAGCTCTCCCATGTTCCTGGATTGGTAGGATCAACATAGTAAAAATGGCAATTCTACCAAAGGCAATCTACAGATTCAATGCACTGCCTATCAAAATCCCAACACAATATTTTTTGGACCTTGAAAGAACAATACTCAATTTCATTTGGAATAACAGGAAAGCCAGGATTGTCAAAACAATTTTATTCAACAAAAGAACCTCAGGAGGTATCACCATCCCTGACTTCAAGCTATAATATAGAGCTACAGTAATAAAAACAGCCTGGTACTGGCATAAAAACAGACTTGTAGACCAATGGAATAGAATTGAGGATCCAGACATTAACCGAAAAACCTATGAACACCTGATCTTTGACAAAGAGGCCCAAAACATTCAATGGAAAAAAGATAGTATATTTAACAAATGGTGTTGGCATAGCTGGATGGAAGTGTGTAGAAAAATGCAAATAGATCCGAGCCTGTCACCCTGCACAAAACTCAAATCCCAGTGGATCAAAGACCTCAACTTAAACCCAGCCACTTTGAACCTGATAGAAAAGAAAGTGGGAAATACACTTCTACAAATTGGCACAGGCCACCACTTCCTAAATGTAACACCAGTGGCACATGCACTAAGACCAACAATCATTAAGTGGGATCTCCTGAAGCTGGGAAGCTTCTGCAAAGCCAAGAACACTGTCAATAGGACAAAATGCTAGCCTACAGAATGGGAAAAGATTTTCACCAACCCTACAAGTGATAGAGGACTGATCTCTAAGATATATAAAGAGCTCAAGAATTTAGAGCCCAAAACCCTGAATAACCCTATCAAAAATGGGGTACAGATTTAAAAAGGGAATTCTCAGCAGAGGAACTACGAATGGCTAAAAGGCACCTGAAAAAGTGCTCTTCATCTTTAGCCATCAGAGAAATGCAAATCAAAACAACTTTGAGATACCACCTAACACCTGTTAGATTGGCTAAGATAAAAGGCACAGATGACAGCCTATGTAGGAGAGGATGCAAAGCAAGGGGAACACTCCTCCATTGTTGTTCGGCGTGTAAGCTTGTTCAGCCACTTTGGAATGCAATATGGAGGTTTCTCAGAAAATTGAGAATCAATCTCCCCAAGGACCAGCAATATCACTTCTGGGTGTATACCCTAAAGGGGCACATTCACATACCAAAAGTATTAGCTCAACTATGTTCATAGCAGCATTATTTGTAATAGCAAGAACCTGGAAACAACCTAGATGTCCCTCAACTGAAGAATGGATTAACAAACTGTGGTACATCTACACAATGGAATACTACTAAGCAGTAAGAAAAAATGATATTGTAAACTTCACAGACAAATGGATGGATTTGGAGAATATCCTCCTGAGCGAGGTATCACAATCTCAGAGAGATAAGCAGGGGATGTACTCACTCATTAGTGGTCTCTAAACAAACAAACAAGAAAAAAAAGCCAAACATGCCCAAGCGGCAAACCACAACCACTGAACAGCTTGGGATCAGAAACACCCTGGACTGACCCTTCGAACCCCACTCCAACTCTAGGAATACCAGACTCATTTTTGAGGGAGGGGGGACAAAACTGGATTTGGCCAGGAGTGGAGACTGATCCAAGCATTATTGGGTCAGTGGGACCACAGGACTGTCTGCTCCCTGCCCAGGATAGGGATGGGGAGTTGCGGAGAAGAGAAATGTCAAGATGTGGTGGGAGGGGGAAGGGACCTTGAATGAGGATATACAGGGATGGAAAAAAAATTTCAGAGGGAAAGCTGAAAACATAGTAAATATATGTGTAGCAATCTTATTTGCATTACCACCCTTGATAAGCCATGCTTATGATTCTTATCCTCTTCATAGTTATTGTTAACTTTTCCTCATTTCAAATTCATGTTACTGTTTTTTTTGTTAAATACAAATTAAAAAAATTCTGAAAAAATATATTCTTCGAACATGAATTCTTAGTATTACCAATGTAATTTGAAACTGAATAAAAAAAAAGAAATATTTAAAAGCTGATGCTTTTCCTCTAACATATTCTTTAGATTAAGTATGAAGATAAACATATCTATGTGGTCACTGCAAAGAGTAAACTATGTTGAATAGTAGTTAGGAAAATGAGAAAAAGTATAACATTGAATGCTATGAAATCAAAGATAATAGGAATTAATACACAGAATTCATTAATAAGTCAAAATAGTAATAAAATTAATTATTATTTCAAAATATGTACTAGTACATTAGATCACAAAAGAAGAAATAGTAAAGAATGTGCACCTTTTTCATAAAAGACAGGCACATTCATTCATTCTAAAGAGCTATGAGGAAAAATCAAGGAGTCACCATTTTTATACCTCACAATGAAGAACTCAAAAAATTAAAATGGTCAGAGAGATCTGTATTAAATAATACTTATAACTAAATATATCTACAAATGTCCACAGAATATATCATATAAACATGACAGAATATAAGTTTTTTGTAATAAGCAATGGAATTTTCTAAACTAGATCATATAATTAGAAAAAAAAGCAACTCTTGTCAATTGTACAAAAGAACTGAATTTTTACATTCTATATGATTATGCTGTCAACAGATGAGTTTATCTTCTGGGCCATAATGTCAACCCACAATACAATTTCTGATATCTACAGCATTAAGTTATTCAGGAGGTCTATAGATGATTGTTGAAAGACAGAATCAATGCATTTCTACTGTAGGCAAAGAATCTTCTATTGAAAGGGGACACCATCTAGAGATTTCAGTTATTTAGGAACAATGAATGCCTGGCATTCAAGATTCCAAGAATATACTGACTCCATTAGTAGTGACTAACACATTTAGTACCAAAGTAGAAGCAAACCTACTTTCTCGTCATTTAAAAACGTTTAGAAACTTTACTATTTCATGAACTAAACAGAATGTATTTGTGTATTTAGGAATATATAACAACAATTAAAGGAATAGATTTTATGAACTTGAAAGTAAGAAAGATGGGGGAGGGAGGGAGAGAGAGAAGTGGTGATATATTACATATTTAATAAAACATAAATTGAATATTGGAGAGACAGCATACAGTTAAATTCTAGGCAGACAGCTCAGGAATTTCCTAATCCTTGAGTACAAGGACAAACAGCTGAGATACAATAGCACACATCTTTAAACCCAGCACAGGAAAATCTGGGAGTGGTGACTTACACCCTTAATCCCATAACTCCAGAGACAGAACTTCCTATGTTTTTGTGAGTTCCAGGTTTGCTAGGAAATAGAGTAGTCTACACCTTTAATCCTAATCTGGTGGGATACTGTAGAATAAGGCCTCTCAAGGAACCTAGCAGGCAGAAGTGATTTACAGAAGCAACCAGCAGAGGCAACCAGGAGCAAGGCTGAGGAATTTGCAAGACAGCTGGGTGAGAATTGACTGCGGTGTTTCCTCTCTCTGATATTTCAGCCTTTCCCCAATATTTGGCTCAGAATCTTCTTTTCACACATATGAATTCGTGCAACGACACACACACACACACACACACACACACACACACACACAGAGAGAGAGAGAGAGAGAGAGAGAGAGAGAGAGAGAGAGAGAGAGAGTTTAAAATCTACTCTGTATTTTCCATAAACAAAACAACAAACTACTTACAACTGATTAGCATAGTAAACTGAAAAGTTTATCATTAAGTCAAGTGTCAAAGTATAATTCTCAGAAAAGAAGAAAAATACATTTCAATATGTTGTTCATCTTTGGCAAGCTTCTGACCTCTTCATCAGTCATCGTAGAGATGTACAATGAAGATGATATTTTCATGTCTGTAGAAATTTTATACTTTACATAATGTTTAAGAATGGGAAATTCGGAGAGAGTATATAGGTTTGCCCCATATCCAAAATAAAGGAGTCTGCAGGCCTGCCGTTTGTTTCAAAAGAAAAAAAGAAATGTATTTTGCAATTCTATGTGAATAGTCAATTACTCATTTTATGGATCTAAGCAAAGTAAATTAAAAGCCTTTTGGAAAGAATTTTCTTTTTCTAAATATCATTAGAGTCATTGTATTCACTGGAGAAAGTCAAAACATAAACCTTAGTGACAAGATTGTAAGAAATTATTTATTCACAGGAAAATAGCTCCAAATCTTGTTAAATCAAATGAATGTAATCTGCATTGTACACACAAAATATAAGATAAACATTTTAGAGATATGTGAACAAAATGTCAAATGATACAACATAATAAAATGTTTGAAATAGATCACTGATAAAGTGTGAAATCTTAAGGTTAAAACTAGCTTAATAAATTAATCCAGACACAGTAATCATCTGAGTTCTTGATGAATTAATAAGTACATGGATAAAAAATATGACTTTATTCATAATAAAAAAGAAAAAAAATATACAGTTAATATCTTACTTGATTATAAGAAAAATAATACCTAGCATATATATATATAATTTATATATAAAGTTTTTTAGATACAAAAATATTAAATGATACAATAAAATAGGTAGGACAATATCTGCAGAAATCAGACTTGTCTACTTAAAATATTTTTCATTTGTATATATGCATGTGTGTGTTAGTGCATTCATGTAAATATAATTAAGTGCATGGCCCACAACATCTGGAGGTTTAGAGGCAAGCTAAAGCTCAGGTGTGTTCTTGTCTTATACCTTGTTAGAAACATGCCTGAATCTTTGTTCCTCCCTCCTCAGCCTGAAAGATTTGCTGGCAAATAGCTTCCTGGAATTTTCCAGGCTCTGATTCCCATTTTCCTACTGCATTACAGACAAATGTTACTCTGCCTGGCTTTTAAAACTGGTTTGGGAATTCGAATTCACATTTTTGTGTTCCTGCAGCAGATAATGCACTTGCTAAATCATTCCTCCAATTCACAAGTCGTATTTCTTAAACAAAAGAGAAAACATTTCTTAGTGGGTAGCTGTGTTAATTAGAGAAAAATCGTTTCATATATAGTGATTAAAAATAGTCTGTACACTCACATGATTTAGTGTAAATATTTGTGTCTTTGTTGACTACTCTATATCTTACATTATTTACTTAAGTTGACTATGATGTTGATGTTATTTACTCAAGTTTTATGCTTTTCTTTATTTAAAACATACATTTAAGATAATAGTTCTGTGTTATTTCATCTCACATATAAAGACTTAGTTTTGAAGTGGATGATTTAAACACATAAAGGCTACTGTGCATATTCCATAAATGAATGAATACATAAGCACACTGAGCATGTTCATCACAAGCTATATATGTATATATATGCTGTGAACAATACCAGAGCTATCACAAATACACAAATATTTTCCCTTGCATTGTTTCCAAATATATTCTAGGTTTAGTTTTTACTTTCTCCTGTTTTTAGTTTTCAATTTCACACCAAGTCTCTCTAAGAATGTAAACATTTAAAATATATTTTAAGGATTATTTTTGAAGTTTTTTGATCTTATTAAAATCAGAACATAGGAATCACAGATACTCATATGATCATATGAATTCAAAACACTGCTACTTTTTTTCACATGGTCAACACACCTTGTTGAGCATCACATGTTTGAATGCAGCCAGACAGATCTAAATGCACCATGAACTTTGTCATTATTTCTGCTGTTAGAGCTGGATTATTGCCAATCTATAAAAATAGTTTAGACATGAGTGAAGTGGGGAAACCACTCATGGGGAATAGCCACATTAACCTTTTCCCTGGAAATGAAAGCTACAAAATCAGTCAAATATTCAGATGAAGAATCTTGATTCTCTGTTTTATGAAGACAGAATATCAGGGGAAAACCTGATAACCTAATTCCTGTTAATTTCAAAATATAATCAGTTGTAAGTAATTAAATTTTTAGTTGTCTTCTAATTAGTAAAGTTTACGAACTTAAACAACAAAAATGTTATTTTTCAATATCAACTAATGAAAATCTTTTTTTCTGTTACAAATGTAATTTACAAAATTTCTAAATTATTTCTTCCCCTCCAACTTCTATTATTCCTCTGTCCTGCTCCTTTCAAGTTTATGACTTCTTCCTTACTGCTACACACTCACACTCACACACACACACACACACACATACACACACTCACACACACTCACTCACTTACTTGAGTGCATTTAATATTGTTTATAGGTGTATGTGTTAAGGCTTGGCTACAGCCTTCTACTGGCCTTGCAGCTTTATAACCCTGGAATTGTACATGTTTTGGATGGGCTCCCATTTCAGGCTCATTTGGTCTTTTCAGAATTTGAGAACCCTCTAAGCACCATGATATTGACTCCTGGCTTTACCTTGTTCCTGAATCCAACCATACTATCCAAATTCTGTATCACAAACACTGCTTCAGGTTAATCAGCAAAACTCCATTTGAGAGAACTTATACTGTTTTTACTTGTTCAATTCTTAGTTCAAATCTGGATTCAATATGAATAGGATAAATGGCCACTGATGGGCCAAATTTGGAACATTCAATTTCTAATACCTAAGTGATTTAGATAGCTCCATAAGATGGAATGGTAAAGTATTCTGAGGACTCATATCTTATTAATTCCCATCTCACTTAAATCTTTCTCAAGACTCTGGCTTACAATCATGCTCAGAGGCAGCAGGATGCTTTCTATTTCTTATGGGCCTCCAAATTTTTATCTCTTCTCAACTGTGACAACATAAGACTCATTTTGCCTTATACCTCATTTGCTTTATGCTTTTGGCCTAGTTGTTCTTATGCCTCTCCAAAGCTATGCAATTCTGCTGTGTCTTTAACAGCTAAGAGATAGAATCATTCCAAGTTGTTTGCTCTCACATACACCCCCTACTGCCCTCCCCGACTAGTTACTGAATTCTCTTTGCAGAGTTCTAAATGTCTTTACAGTGTGGATTAATGTTGGAAAATGTTTTATGTTGCTCCATTTTATCAAAAAGGCTGGCTCTGGAGTTCGAATTTGAGTCTTTTGCTCCAGATCCGCTGTGTATATATTAGCTTTCTCTCTAAAGTATCTGTTCTGGGTCAGGAGGGTCACCTGACTTTGTGGAGAGAAATGAAGAGAAAAGCAGAATAGCCCAGGAAAACACACTCTGTGCTTGAAAGGCAGCTACAAGATAAACTATTTCCCATAGGGATTGCTGTTGCTTATCTCACACGTATTTTCTTGATTTTATTTAATGAAATATCCCCTCCTCATATCTCTAAAATGTTTGTTAAAGTATAAACTTTATCTCAAAATATATGCAGCTTAAAAGTCTGTCAAATGCCAAGCAGAAAAAGTTAACTTAAAATCTGTAACAAAAGGGATTAATAACGCTAAGGTTTGAATAAGCCATACAAAGCCAGTATTTTATGTTTTCTTAAGACTATAGAGTATGTAGAGGCAAACAATTTGAAGAAAACTATTCTATTTGTCACGATAATGGTTCCTCTTAGAATTATAGACACTCTAGAAGAAAACCCAGTGACCAATCAAGCGAAAAAAAAAATGTCTTTAATGTTTTGGTAACGGAAGCTTAAGAAACTTATCAAACAATATATATTATTTTTGTTGCCTTTTGTTGTTTCCTAGAACTTTAAATTAAGACCCCACTTAGAAATTCACCAAATATTTCTGAGTCTTCACTTGGAAGAATCAAGGCAGAACTGACCTGGAAGCCTTCTCTTTGAGCAATCGCTCTCATCATTTCAGAAGTTGCTATACAAACTGGTAACAGAAGGGATAAACAGAGGTATACCCGGTTTTGACCTTCAATAACTAAGATATTCATTTGAGTACAATAACAGCATTTACATGTTGGGTATAACTAGCAGCCATATAATAGTATTAAGGCTCATACAGTGGAAGGGCTTTCTAAACTTAGCCAACTTCTAATAGCATGTAACATTATCGAGATGAGAAGAAATCGTATTATTGTCACTTTGCTAACAAAAATCTTCCTTAAAGTCTGCTCTTGGTTGTTTTTTCCATATGAAATATGCATTCCCATTCAGTATATTTCTTTTTAAGTTTTGTCAATTCATTATGAAAACTTAGGTTGTAAAATTATTTAGACTCATTGTATTTCATCTATAGTAATGTTTTGATTATATGTTTGCTCGTATATTCTGTGAATGTCTGAAGATATCAAAAGTTTCAGAATTTTTCCTGGAAATTTGTATCTGGGATTATGGGTGACTGTGAGTCACCATATGGAAGTATCACTCAAATTCTCTGGGAGAACAACAGGTTCTCATAACTGCTAAGTTATTTCTCTAGCCAAAAAAAAAATCTATGTCTTTTTTAAAAAGCATGAGATTTTATTTTAATTAATTCATTGTATATTAAAGTAGATCTTTGCACTATGAATCAAATCAAGTTTTATATATTTTATTATAGCTACTGATAGTACATTGATGCATTTTAATGTGGAATTTAAGTAGAAAATGAATCTTATTTCAATCTCTATAAGCAATAAATTGTGATGCTATTTCTAAATGTATCACTTGCATTAAGCCATACCTATTTTCTTAGAGAAGGTCACTATAGAAATAAATAAATTCTGAATTGTGAAAACCAAAGTTGTTTGGAGACACTGCAACCCTTAAATTGGGTACATTTTTATGATCTAAATATCTTGTGAGTATGACAAATTGAAGATTAGTCCATGCTTATATGTAAAAGATAATTAAGTAAGTCAACTATTTTGTAGCAATTATGGTTATGGTTAATAATAAGTAGACTCATTTATTTTATTTATAAATGTAAAACTTTAGTTAGATACAGAAAATATTTCTCAAGTGCTATTTTTAACTAGTGCTCAGGGATTTCAGTATGATATAACATTTTCACCCCAAAAGTTGTTAAATTCTACAAATATTTTCATGAGAATATATGGACTCATGCTTAAGTTTTTCAGTGGTCATCTATTTGTTTAGTAAATAAAATTACTGAAAGTTTCTGGCACTAACATGTGAAATTTTTGACAAGTCCCATTGGTAATTTGAGAAGTTACTGATTGTCTTCTTTTATAATAACTCATACCTATAGGTCACAATGGACATTTGTTTTCTAATCTTGAGGAAGTTTACACAACTCTGCTGCCTTATGCAAAAAAAAGTGCACAAAAATTTGTAGTTGAGAAATTGTTTCTCTTCATTGAGACATCCAATTTTTTTCATATACATACCATTTGTCCATAAAATGTTATTTGAGGCTAAATGAAAAGCCCAATTAAAAATCCTTTTCTGGGAATGAAGAAAATAAGTAGGAAAAAAATGTAATTTTATTCCTTCCTGAGAGTCACTTCATTACAGAATGTTAGTGTATAATTCCCAGAGAGTGCTGTTTAGAAATTGCTTCTCTTTATGGTACAGTGCTATAAAAGATTCAAAAGCCAATGAATTTCCAAAGAATCACATCATTAAACTAATAAGGGCCAAAATTCATTTATCCATCACAACAACTGCATTTAAAATTACTTTAAATACTGTTCCATCCCAATGACAGGGATATTTCACCTAAGCTGAATTAATTAGCACTGCTATGTAGAAACATTCTTAGTCAATAGCTGAAGTATTTGATATTTAATAATTTAGAGTATGTGAATAGCCCCAAGAAATTAGTTTAAGACATATTAATTTCAAGACGCCAATCGCGAAAATCAAAGATGTATGTTTAGTGTTAGTATAAAAGCTAAATTTGGAAAAGAAGCTGGATTTTGTGGTGATGAAGGCCTCTATCATAGGACTACGCCACTCACAACTCATCTGCTTTGGTTTCCTTGGAGTCTTTTTCTTGTCTTTAGAACATTCAGTGAGTATGTTAACTATCCGCATAATATTTTCTGTTGATTCTTCACTTAATTGCTGCTTTTAAATCTTATTACTCCATAAATATTTTTAATCAATTAAAACACTGTTTTACAACCAAGAAAAAAGCAAAGCATGCCCAAGCTGGAAACCATAACCACTGAACAGCTTGGTATCAGAAACACCCTGGACTGACTCCTTGTATCCCACTCCCCCTAGAGGAACACCCAACTCACTCTTGAGGGGGGGGGACTGCATCTGCCAGGAGTGGAGACTGAACTAAGCAATATTGGGGCAGTGGGACCATGAGACTGCTTGCTGCCTGCCCAGGGAGGGGATGGGGATGTGTGGAGAAGAAAGAATGACCTGATGTGGTAGGAGGGGGAAGGGTCCTTGAATAAGGATAATCAAGGTTAGAAAGTGTGACTTCTTTGTTAATAATAATAATAATAATAATAATAATAATAATAAAAGAAGAAACAAAAGAGAGCAGATGCCAATGCAAAAACTTACATAATAATATAAAGAACAACAAGGTAACTCAAGAAGAAAGTGGTGATCCTACAAATACAAGACCTGAAATGAGCAATAAAGAGGAAACAGAAAGAAGCATCACCAAAAATTCCTTTTTGATGATCATCGAAGCTCTCAAAGAAGATATGAAAAATAGCCTTAAAGAAATAGAAGAAAATACAAACAAAAAATTGGAAGAGATGAACAAATTTATGAAAGAAACATGCCAGGAACTAAAAGCAGAAATAGAAGCAATAAAAAGGCACAAAATGAGGCAAAGATGTAAATAGAAAATCTGACAAAAAAAGCTGGAACCACAGATACAAGCATAACAAACAGAGTTCAAGAGATGGAAGATAGAATCTCTGAAGTGGAAGACTCAGTAGCTCAAATGGATATATCAGTCAAAGAAAATAGTAAAACTAAAAAAGCCGTAACTCAAAATGTTCAAGAAATTTGGGACACCATGAAAAGACCTAATTAGAGAATAATAGGAATAGAAGAAGGAAAAGAATACCAGCTCAAAGGCACAGATAATGTTTTCAATAAAATCATAGAAGAAAATTTCCCTAACCTGAAGAAGGAAATGCCTATAAAGATACAAGAAGCTTACAGAACACCAAATAGATATGACCCCTCAAAAAAAGTCAGCATGCCACATTATAATCAAACCACAAAACATACAGAACAAAGAAAAAATTTTAAGAGCTGAAAAAGAAAAGGGTCAACTTACATACAAAGGCAGGCCCATCAGAATAACGCCTGACTATTCAATAGAAATGATGAAAGCTAGAAGGGCTTAGTCAGAAGTTATACAGACACTAAAAGAGCATGGCTGCCAAACTAGAATACTATACCCTGAAAAATTATCAATCACCATAGATGGAGTAAACAAGATATTTCATGACAAAGTCAGACTGAAAGATGATCATTTCTTGGGAACAAAGCATGTGAAATAACATATGGTAAACACAAACTCTCCATCAATTATTATGCATTATGGAGTATAGCAGAGGAGTAGATTAATTCTTACTCCTGGAAATATTATTTTATTGAAAAGAAATTTGAGTGAGTAAAAATAAGGGAAATATATGTTAGTAATTAAATATTGGTAGCTGGGGAGATGACTAAGCAGTTAAAAGTATTGGCTGATCTTTTGTAGGACTTGAGTTCAATACCAAGCATCCACATAGTAACTTGCAATCAGTTATAAACCCCTTTACTGGCCACTGTGGGCACAGAGAACACATGGGATACACAGACATACATATGAACAAAATACTTTTACACATAAGTAACAATAAATATTTTTTAAAATTATAAATAAAAGGATTCCTATTATGTGATAAGGCGTTGCTTGAGTCACATATTAAAATAGAAAGGTAAAATGTAGAGGCCTTTCATTTTGTGTTTGATTAAAATTAAAGCTCAGAGAGTTGGAGGTATGGCTGAGTACATCAAACTGCTTGCTCGACTTGAAGAAGACCCAGTTCAGATTCACAGCATGCAGGGCAGGCAGCTCATTAAATGCCTGTAACTCCAGCTCCAATGGATCCAGCACTTTTTGTCTCACTTTTACTGTATCTGCAAACACATGCACATCCACATATATGTGTTTAATATTTAAAAACTAAAATTCAATATGAATAAAGATGCAAGGCTATATTAAAGAAGATGTAATGATGATAAAGTATTTTACTTTGGGCACTGGAGAGATGCATCCATGGTTAAGAGCATTTTCTGTTACTCTTACTATCCAGATTAGGTTCACAGCACTCATATGGTTTCACTGTTGCCTGTAAATCCAGTACCAAGGGATTCATGCCCCAAATGTATGAGCATACATACACCTAGCCAAATACTCTTATGCATAAAATTTTAAAATAAGTAAATCTTTTCCAAATTATTACTATTTATGAAGATAAATGCTGCATAAAATAGCTTTTACTTTGAGGTATGAGTAAAACAGACTGTGACAAAAGTTTAAAGACACAATGGGGATTTGACTGTATATTCATTGTCTATTTGTGATGCTGGATCCACATTAAAATGCTCTTGATTTATTTGCTACAGACCTGAGAATTGAAAATGATACTGAAAGCCATTTACTAGCATTTATCTAATGTTAGATATGATTGTTTTAATGCTATATAATACAAAGCTACAGGCCTCATCAGTACTGAGATAGTTTTTTTTTTTGTTTTGTTTTATGAGTAACTGAACATTCTTTTACATCATTTCAGAATCAGTGGTAGTGAACATCTTCTGGATGTGGTTCAGGAGAGGCTGTGATAGATTGCTAGGAAAATTTATTGTGAGCATACATAAGAAAAAATTGGTTGTATTATCTAATATGAAACACATGAGCATAAATGATAGTTGTTGTGGCTAATCTCATGAGGAAATGACCTCACTGAGGTCTTTCCCTGTGTTTCCTCTTTTATGTACTACCCAAGATAGAATATGCATGTGAATAGTTCTTGAATTTTTTACTTTCCAGATTAACTTATTTGTATTATTACTATTATTATTACAATTCCATCAATGCATATCTTAGTCAAAGTTCTATAATACATGACCCGATAAACTATATACTAAAAATGCACCAAAGATCAAAGATTATGAAATTTCCCATAATACTATGAGTAGGTAATTCTTATGGAGGTTTTAATAAGAAATATATTTTTTAAAATTCTAGATTTACAAAATACCATTTTTTGGTAAACATGATTGTTCTTGATGGGAAATAATTTTCATGATTTTATGGATGGACTGAGTGTGGAGTAGGTGAGACCAGGAGTATTAGATAGGAAAAAGGAAGGGAGATGTAATTCAGGGGGAGAAAGTGGGAAGAAACAAGTGGAATCAATGGGCATTTGTGGGATATCATAAAAACTTAGTGCAGTCGAAACTTGTTAAAATATATGTAGGGGGTAGTTATTACTCCTCCAAATAATGAGGGAGAAAGAGTTTCAACTAGAAATCTCTCATCACTAAACAAACTTATAGCACATGATTATATCCAATTAAGTACTTGGCCAAAGAGGTACCATAGAAATTTCCAAATAACTAAGGCTGTTGAAAGACAATAATGTGCTCTCCACAAACTACTAGAGACAATATACAACCAACTCATTAAAGATGGGGAAGTTTACCTGGCATCTACATAGAGCTTTCACCCTATATTCTAATATCTTCAGGACAGACAGGTACTCTGTGTACTAACAAAAGAAAAAACATGTCAGGAGAGGAGGTTAATATACAAGAAGGTGGTAGGTAAAATAATAGTATTAAAGATGTCTAAAAGCAAAAAATCAATCAATAAATAAATAAAAAGAAATGTATGTTACAGTCCACATTCTCAAGAAATTTATTATATAGTTGAACATATGGTGGTAAATATTATAATGATAATATTAATAATAATAATAATAATAAGTGAAAGGAATCCTCTAGGTGCTGCTTAAGTCCCAGATAACTTTAGTTATGATTTAATTGTTGTCAATACTGTTGTAATGTGTGATGACTATGAAGTCTTACCTATATTTTCTTTGGATTTGCAGCAACAGAACATGTGCTGAGTCATATGAGAATCCTTCTCTGACATTTAATGAAATACTACTCAGTCTTAAAAACAAAGTGATAAATATTGTGATTGTCATAATATGGGTAGACAATAAGCATACAGTGTTACTGAAATAAATATGACTCAGAACAAATTTGAATGTTTGATATAACCTAGATGATTACAAGGCACAAGAAAAGAGGCAAAGCAGAGAATCTGAGGAGAGGTCAAATCTGTGTGATGAATAAATCTTTAATTCTCTTAACAACTAAGCCATCTCTCCAGTCCATCACACAGATCTACAGTTCTATACTACATGCTGAATGTATAGAATTAATAAACTATTACATGCTGGAAAATTTTCTGACAATAGATTTGAGGTGTTCTTAACATCTATGTATCTGTATGTATCATATGTATGTATCACCACATCACCATAATTTTACATGAGAAAATGCAATTAAAATTAAACTCAAGATAGGACAGATATTTCAAAAGTAAACACAAATGATAAATAAGCATTGAAAGAGATAGTACTTTCCAAATGTTCCTAAAGAACTGCAAATTTACACAGTAGTGAGATGTTATTATTAACTCATTCAAATTGTTATCAAATTGATATCAAATGTAAAAATGGTAGTGGAACTTTGAAGATTATTTTGTTGCACTGACTATCTACAGACATTCTCACAATCCAAAGGTGGTGTTGTGAAATAATTTAGAAATATGTGTACTTAAAAATCTGTTTGATAAAGTCCATAATAAGTAACTGTATTCATAATTATCAGAACATGAAAGTAACCCAGATTCTATTGTGTAAGTAAAAGGTTAAAGATAAATCCAGGTAAAAGAAAATTATACAAAATAGACTAAGCTATAGAGTGAGGAAAAAAATGTAATTAGTAAGTCAGAGAATCTAACCTGAAATGGCTACCTATTACATGTTATTATATTATAATTACATCACACTGTAGACTGTTAGAAGTATGGAGATAATGAAGATATAAGTGGTAATGAGAGGTCAAAGGAGGAAGGCGTGAATAGGGGAAATACAGAATTCTGGAGACAATGAAGTAGTGAATGGAAGCCATAATAAATTTGTTTGGATCCATAATGAACAATGTCAAAAGTAAAGCTATAAATGATCATTGCTTGATAATGATGGGTCTAAGTAGCTTTGTCCATTGTAACAATTGTAACCTTTCTCCCATTGGAAGGCCTGATAATGAGGACATTTTTCATAGGGGGAGACAAAAAGTCCACCAGATATTGCGTACTCTTCTCACTCATTTTTACTATTGAAGTTTAAAGTTTCTAAGGAGATTTCCTAGTCAATTGTTCTAAAGAGTGATAAAAACATAAATCTTCTTAAATTGCATTTATTCTGTCATTTTTAGTTTCTAAAGTCAAAGAGTATTTGTATAACTGACAATTTCAAATGTCAAAATACTGATTAATATTCAGCTAAAACTCACAAGTTAAGGAAAAAACACATAAATGTTTAAAATCATCAGAGTTTTGAAGTATAAAATAACAAACCAGAAGGAATATCTCACTTTCCTGAGAGTAAGCAATGCCTACTTTGATATGCTTATGAAGAGGTTGCATGGTTTATTTCTGAAGTTTTATGAATGAAGTTTTATGAATGAAAAACCAAATAAACCTTAATTCCTTATGAGATAAAGATAAATATTTGACAAGTTAATGAATATGATATAATACTTTGAATATTCTTGTATGCATTAAATTTTGAATGAAAGTTTGGTTTTTATGATTATAATGTGGTTGGTGGTAAAACTATAGAAAGATCTTGGAAGCACTGGGTTTCTTAAACTAGAATTTTAAAAAAAATGTATATCTAATAGTTTCCAATTTAATGAAACTTGAACTCTAATAAAAAGTGTTGACTTAGCTTGAAAAACTGAGACACTTGGCAGCTCTAGATATAGATTTTCTTGTGGCCACAATTACTTAGAGCTGAACAGGAGCTGTATTTTTTTGATATGCTCTGGCTCAACATTCTCATTTTCCATCCAGTATTTTTATTCTGATATTAGTCAATCTAGCCCCCACATCTATTTATGCTTTTAGCTTTCCATGTAAAAAGAAATACAATGTACACAGTGGTTCTTTATATATAAGTGATAGATGGTGTGTATTTTTGTGTGTGTTTGGTTATGGGTGTGGGTGTTTATGTGTCCTGTGCTTAGAGTTAATAGCCAAGGATGGTCTTGAACTCCTGATCCTCTTTCCTCAGTCTCTGAGTACTGAAAACAAAGTCCAAAAATAATCTCTTGTTACATAAAATGTCTTTGTGTATTAATGATATTAAATTATTTAGAAATCTTAGCCAAAATAGCCTTAGTGTTTCTAGTGAACCACACCAGATTTGCTGTTTGATTCAGCTTAACTTTTATGTTTTCAGAGAAAGGCATTATAATGTTGCCTCTAAGAGACCAGCCTCTCACACAATGGGAAAATTAAATTTACTTCTAATTTTTTTCCTTCTTTATTTATTTTGCATTTATCAAGAAAAACAGTAAAATGAATTTAAAATGCTGATAAGTTAACAATAACTATGAAGAAGATAAAAATCATAAGTATGACTTATCAAGGGTGATAATGCAAATAAGATTACTACACATATATTTACTTTGTGTTCAGCTTTCCCTCTGAATTCTTTCTTTTTCATCCCTGTATATCCTTATTCAAGGTCCCTTCCCCCTCCCACCACATCAGGTCATCTTTTTTCTTCTCAACAACTCCCCATCCCCTCCCTGGGCAGGGAGCAGACAGTCCTATGGTCCCACTGACCCAATAATGCTTAGATCAGTCTCCACTCCTGGCAAATCCAGTTTTGTCCCCCCTCCTTCAAGAGTGAGTCAGGTGTTCCTATAGTTGGAGTGGGATCTGAAGGGTCAATCCAGGGTGTTTCTGATCCCAAGCTGATCAGTGGTCGTGGTTTGCCACCTGGGCATGCTTGGCTTTTTTCTTGTTTGTTTGTTTAGAGACCACTAATGAGTGAGTACATTCCCTGCTTATCTTTCTGAGATTGTGATACCTCGTTCAGGAGGATATTCTCCAAATCCATCCATTTGCCTGTGAATTTTAGAATATCGTTTTTTTCTTACTGCTGAGTAGCATTCCATTGTGAAGATGTACCACAGTTTGTTAATACATTCTTCAGTTGTGGGACATCTAGGTTGTTTCCAGGTTCTTGCTATTACAAATAATGCTGCTATGAACATAGTTGAGCTAATATTTTTGGAGTGTGAATGTGCCTCTTTAGAGTATACACACAGAAGTGGTATTGCTGGGTCCTTGGGTAGATTGATTCTTAATTTTTTGAGAAACCACCATATTGCATTCCAAAGTGGCTGAACAAGCTTACACTCCCACCAACAATGGAGGAGCGTTCCCCTTGCTCTGCATCCTCTCCAACATAGGCTGTCATCTGTGCCTTTTATCTTAGCCAATCTAACAGGTGTTAGGTGGTATCTCAAATTTACTTCTTTTTACACTTTCCTCATTTATATTATGATGATGAGCATCATCATCATCATTAATACATATAGTAACAGAATGTCACTGCACAGTCCAAGGTGAGTAAATCTTCACTATATCACCCAGACTTAACTGAACTCATGATGATCCTTCTGCTTCAACCTTCTGAGTGCTGAGATTATAGACATTAAACCTCACTATCATACTGTAGTGAAATCAAGTAGCTTATTATTCTCATATTATCTTCAAAGTATCATTTAGTTGCCTGATTGGTTATTTTTGAGGTTAGTCCTTGCCGTATATCCTTGAATGGCACTCCAGCTTTTGACCATCCTCTTTCACCCTCTAGACTACAGGGATTGCAGTCAGACAGCACTACATCTGGTTCTGTTTATTAGTTATGTCATCAAATGCTCCTTGAGATCATACACTTAATAATGGGGCCTGTGTTAAGTTTCATATGCATTTTGGAGAGCATATCTACAAGAATTTCCCTTATCTTTTGCTATGTGGAATGCCACTTTTAAAGACTATACTTCAGATGGTTTTACAAGCATTGTCATTTATAACTGTTAATTTTAGTAAACCCAAAGCATTTGGTAAGTTATAATATTTATACTATATATTTTTAAACAAGCTTGGATGTACTTGAAACTTTTAAACAATAATTTCATTGGAGAATACAGCATTTTTCAGAATAAATGTGAGATGAAAAATGATTGAGTACCTTTGCCTATTTTTCAAGAACATTAGTACATGATTAACCCATGAAGATCTTTTCTTTACAATTATCTGACACTGAGTATACACTTGAAATGTTGTCATAAATAGTGAATTATGTACACTCAAAACAAAAATTCTTTAACAGTTTATCTTATTTTTGAAATGATCTTTTATTTATGTGATATAGGTTAGTTTTTAAAATATATACATTTATATATTTGGAGTCTATATATTTATAAACTTCAGATCTGGTGCCAAAGGATTTAGAGAAAAATAACATGTAAATATAATACAATCTATGGCTTATTTTAAATGAGAAGGAAATATGGAGATAAAGAAGTGAAGATGGTATGTGGTGTGGAAAGAATAAGATAGCATAAACAACAAGATGCTTGCCCCAAACCCTCTATTCATTATTGCAAACAATGTGATCCTGTAGGTGGATGTTTCATGTACAGATTGTTTATGTTGTTATAACTTCTACTAGAGTTTTGGAAACCTTAAAGGCACTTCACATGTAATCACTTTGAATTTGTGTCTAAGTCTATAATGCAAGGTTTAGAGTAGGGTGCAAGATGAGTGCTAAAGAATGTCATCAGAACACAGAAGAAAGATTAAATTTGAACTTCAAGTGACTATAGAGAATAAGTACCTCAAGAAATTGCTGAAACTATAAAAATATATCACTGTTGTCTAAAATATAATGTAAGAGAATTTTGCATTTCCATGTTGGGAATGTATTCAAAATATCAAAATTAAATGTAATACATAGCAAATAAAATATTTTTGTAAAAAATAATATTAAGGTAAGAGTTGTAGCCATTACCAAAGGTAATTTTGAGTAAACATGCAATGCAGAAGTTTGCTTTCTAATGTGATTGACATCATGACCAAAAGCAACTTGGTAAAGTATGATTTTATTTGGTTTATATGTCTCAGATTATGGTTCTTCTCTGAATGAACCCAGGGCATCAACTCAAGGTCAGAATCTGAAGGTGTAAATTAAAGCAAAAGTTATAGATGAATGTTATGAATAAGCTTGATCTACATGGCTGGCTCAGTATCTTTCTTACACAATCTAGTACTACCTGCCCAAGGCTGAAATTGACCACAAACATATATCAAAAATTAAGAAAATGCCACATAAACTTGCTTATAGACCAAGCAGATGGAGGCATTTTCTGAATTTAGGATCCCATGCCCAAATGACCTTAGTCTGTTTCAAATTGACCAAAAACTCTAGCTAGCACTAGTGCAATAACATGGTTTAATCTTGAAATTAATAGAACCGAAGCTACAAATGTACAAATCAGCATGAAAAGATTCATACTAATTTCTTCTTCCACTGTTCTCCAATCAACTAATGCAATTGAATTCTCCAGAAAAAGAAGATATATAAGTAAGGAAAATAGTAAATTCAAATAATAGCTAATATAGACTGCAAGAAAACAAAAATAAAGATTGGAGGATAGACTGGTATGAAAAGCAAGCATGAAACTCCATTTGAGCCCTAGAACCCACATACTGGACACAGTAGAATGTTCCTGTAATCGAGCACTGGGGATGCAGAGACAAGAGAATCCTAGAGCATGACATCAAACCAGTTCAGTGAATTGCTATGCTTCAAGATCATAGAATGACCTTTGCTCAAAAAAATTAAGGCAGAGTGCAAATTGAAGACACCCAGTGCTGAACTCTGACATCCATCTTTACGTACACAAATGCACATAAAATCTTGACAAACATGATCACATATATACATAGTTCCAACACACACAAAAACAAGCAAAAATAGTAACAATAAAAAACCAGAAAATAGGTTCCACTTCCGGGACCCAGTGCTGGCTGCAAAATCCCAGAGCTCTCTAGAGCAGGGGCAGGTAAACTCTGTCCCTGACCACATACACAGCTCCTGCTCAGGGAATTTGCACGGCTCCCACCACGACCTCGAACTGAGCGAATCAACAACTGCAGGGGTCTCTGAAAGACAGAATCAGACCCTGACCAGAAAGGTGACAGGAGGCATACAAACCTGAGTGCCACAACTGACCAGGAACCATCTAATCGTGAACCACTGAAGCCATGGGCAAACGTCAGTGCAAAAAATTACATAATAATACAAAGGACAACATGGTAACTCCAGAAGAGAGTGGCGATCCTACAAATACAAGGCCTAAACTGACCAATGAAGAGGAAACAGAAGGAAGCAACACCAAAAATTCCTTTTTGATGTTCATCGAAGCTCTCAAAGAAGATATGAAAAAAAGCCTTAAAGAAATAGAAGAAAATACAAACAAAAAATTGGAAGAGATGAAC
>PVIH01025566.1:0-20423 GCA_004025045.1 Sigmodon hispidus
GTAGGAATGAATGAGATATTTGGGGGCAGGAGAGGAGAAAGAGAATGAATCATGGTGTAAGGAGAGTTAGTGTTTACCAGCATGCTTTGCATCGAGTACTCCTGTGTTGAGGAAGAATTTTCCCTTCCATGGATCTAGCCCATGAAGATCAAGATGAAGGCATCCAGAGTGTTTCTTGTGAGGTGGGAATTCACTGAGGTGGACAAGGGTGAGGATGTGCTGCATGCCCCCTGTGTGACTGTAGATTCTATCTTCTTCTCCCATGGTGTCTATTTTCCACCTCCTTGGTCTCCTTGAATCCCTTTCAAAAGCTCAGGTTGTCCTTTGAGACTAGGCCTGGCCAGATGATTGTGGATGTCCAGAGAGATTACATAAAGTTTCCTGTCTTAAAGGGAATTTTGGAATTTGGAGCAATGAAAGACAAGGTTCCTAAATGGTTGTCTCTTGGTTGGTATAGTGTGGGGGTAGGAATGAGGTCTGCAAGCTGGGAATAGGGTCTAGATTGTGACAGAGCTGGTGTTTCCTAAGGATTGTTGCCTGGCAATTCCGAAGAGATGGTTAGGGCCAGGGACTGATAGGTAAAAGTGCAGGTTTGGAGTGAATGAATGTTTATTTCATGTCTACTTGCTTTGCTTGGATTTGTTTTCTTTTATTTTATTTATTTGCCTTGGTGTTTGCCTGTAATTGGAATAAGGAACTACAGACAGTTGTGAACCTCCATGTGGGTGCTGGGAATTGAACTCAGGTCATCTGGATGAGCCGTCAGAGATCCTAAAAGCTGAGCCATCACTCCAGCCCCATCTACTTGTCTTTGTATCAGGGTCCTTGTTGACCAGCTTCTTGGTTCAATGTTGCTGATATCCCTGGCCCCTTGATGGCCCCTGCTGAAGTTAAATTTGTACATGATCTGTGTGAACCCACATGCAGGTCCTGTGAATGTCAGGAAGACAAAGGAATTTGGTGGCCCTTCTCCTCTTACAAAAGAACATCTGAACATCAGCCCATGGGACCTCATGCCTGGAACCCTGTAGACACCAGAAGTGCACACAGCTAGCTGCCTTCCTGTTGCCTTGTGTCCATCTAGGAAGGACATTCTTCCAGGTAGGTGGGGAATCCAGTGCTAGTCCTGGAACCACAAATGAGGTGTGGGGGTCATCTCATGTGTCATATGACATAGTTCTATTGTGTTCTGGACTAGCCTGCCCCTGGACCCTGCTGGCCTCTCCAATTCTTGGCTACTGACTGGGCTTGGAAGCCTACTTTTGCCCAGGGTGCAAGAGGTCATCTGACCTTAGACTAATTGGGCAGCCATAGTGGTGACCAGGTTGGGAAGTGTCAAGTTGGCTTTGGTGATTTATTGTACTGCCTTAAGTAGGGATGAGAGTTTGGAGGACTAGAGGACTACTGTTAGAATAGCCCTGATTGCCTCTATGGGGCGATGAATAGACCCTGATTTCCAAGGTTGCTTATGCTGGTCCCCTGGGATCCTCATTCACCTGGGGTAGCATGCAGGCTTGCTGCTTTTCTCTTCCTCCCTTTCTTTCCCCAAGTTTTCTTCTCCACACTCCAGCAGGGACCTTCAGCATCTGGCAGGTACCCAAAGCCCTGTATCTCCTGGCAGCCCATTGATGGAAGCCCTGAGATCCACAGGCCCCATCTCCTCACTGCACTGCTACTCCCATCTTCCAGAACTCCTCCTACTCTTACAGTTGCTTACTGCCTCATGTTGGCCAGAGTGGTCTTAGCTCTGGGCAGCCATCTTGTGCTATGGGATCAGCCATTTGCCATTTTTATCTTTGGAAATGGCACAAGGATTGCAGCCATGTACCATGGCCTTTGACATTCATAGTGCACTACTGCCATCAAGTGGATCTAGTTTTTCTGTCCCGCCAGCAGGATTCTAAGCCTCTGTGGACTAGGGGCCAACCAGGCTAGGAAAAGACAACAGTGGTGGCCCTGCACAACAAATGAAGAACTCCAGAGGGCTCCTTGTTCCAGGACAGGTGTGGGAAGAAGTAGGGTGCAGGGCACAGGCTCTGGGCAGCAAGGGGCTTGCTGGGTTTGGCACAGGAAGCACGGGTTACCGTGTTTTGGAGCTACCATTTTTGCCTGCAGGACAAGATGTCTGTCTGTGCAAGAGATTCTGCAGACTGGGCTGCTTCTGGGTTTACCTGCGAGCTTCTCCTTCCTCCCTGTGACCTCTCCAGTTAGCTCATCTGTAAGCCCTCACTGTCTTTAACATGCAAGCCAGAAAACATGTGACTTTTGCTTGAGCCTACCAGCAGCAGCGGGCATTGCTAACTTCCAGAGTCCACACAACACAATACACACACACACACACACATACTTTGAAATGTCTCTGAAATTAACAGAGGACATAATCTATTCAATAGTACTGGTGTGTGTGTATATTTGTGTTCCCGTAGGTTTGTATGATGTATGGGTGTGTGTGGGAGTTATTTTGTACTTTGAATCTTGTCTAAAGAGGAAGCTCTTAACATGAGAGTTATTAGACCCATTCAGAGAGGGTACAATGTGTATCAGTTATGTTTGTCACATAAGGGTTGAAGGTGGAATGACTGGTTGACATGTAGGGGAAGCCTTTAAGGTCTCCATCCTCCTGATTCACCCCAGGTTGTCACAAGGTATGGAGTGGTCCTTGTCTGGGTGTGTTATATCACAGGTTGAATGGGCATGTAGAGTTTCTATTCTTGTGGCTTGGTGAAAGAAAACATTTTATGGGAACCATAGCAAAGTTGGCAAAATTGCTTTTCTTTTATTTATTTTTGACATTGTTCTCCTGGCACCACTTGGAATTCAGTCAAAAACATACACACTTACACACACACACACACAAACACACACACACACATATTATTGCCATTGTTAGACCCTCCTAGCCTCAGAGTCAATACCCCCAGCATGTTTTTGACAAAGGGAGAGTTGAGAAAACAGAGCTATTATTGTCTGCTGGAGGCAGGGAGAGTGATGGTCTGCCTGTGGACATCTGATAAGATGTCAGCAGTGTGGAGGTGGGCTTATGGAGTCTCTCAGTTACAACAGAAGGAAGGCTTCCAGTCAAGTAGAGAGTGGATAGCATCTCTCAACAAAACATGTATTTTGTGCTGGAACCAGACAGGCCTAAATACCCTAGATGACTTGGATGTGTCTGAATATAGAAGTCAGCGATGGTGTCAGACAGAAGGAGAGCAGGAAATGTATGTGTGTGTGTGAGGTGGGGCCAGTAGGAATGAATGAGATAGATGGGGGCAGGAGAGGAGAAAGAGAATGAATCATGGTGTAAGGAGAGTTGGTATTTACCAGCATGCTTTGTGCTGAGTACTCCTGTGTTGAGGAAGACATTTTCCTTCCATTGATCTAGCCTATGAAGATCAAGATGAAGGCATCTTGAGTGTTTCTGGTGAGGTGGGAATTCACTGATGTGGACAAGGGTGAGGATGTGCAGCATGCCCCCTGTGTGAATGAAGATTCTATCTTCTTCTCTCATGGTGTCTAGTTTGCATCTCCTTGGTCTCCTTGAATCGCTTTAAAAGCTCAGGTTGTCCTTTGAGACTAGGCCTGGCCAGATGATTGTGGATGTCCAGAGAGATTACATAAAGTTTCCTGTCTGAAAGGGAATTGGAGAATTTGGATCAATGAAAGAGAAGGTTCCTGAATGGTTGTCTGTTGGTTGGTATAGGATGGGGGTCAGGAGTGATTCATGCAAAGCTGTTGAGAGGGCCTAGATTGTGACAGAGCTGGAGGTTCCTAAGAATGGTTGCCTGGCAATGCCCAGGAGATGGTTAGGGTCCAGGGACTGATAGGTAAGGGCAGGGGTGTAGTGAATATATGTTCATTTCATGTCTACTTTTCTTTGTTAGGATTCGTTTTGTTTTAACTTTATTTATTTGCCTTGGTGTTTGCCTGTAACTGGGAACAGAAACTACAGACAGTTTGAACCTCCATGTGGGTGCTGGGAATTGAACTCAAGTCAACTGAATGAGCAGTCAGAGTTCCTAAAATCTGAGCCATCTCTCCAGCCCCATCTACTTGTCTTTGTATCAGGGTCCTAGTTGACCAGCTCTTTGAGTCAATGTTGCTGATATCCCTGACCCCTTGATGGCCCCTGCTGAGGAAGAATTTGGACATGATCTGTGTGAACCCACATGTAGGTCCTGTGAATGTCAGGAAGACTAAGGAATTTGGTGGCCCTTCTCCTCTCACAGGTGAACATCTCAACATCAGACCATGGGACCACAGGTTGGGACCCTGTAGACACCAGAAGTGCACACAGCTAGCTGCCTGCCTTTTGCCTTGTGTCCATCTAGGAAGGGCATTCTTCCAGGTAGGTAGTGAATCCAGCACTGGTCCTTGAACCACCAATGAGGTGTGGGGGTCATCTCATGTGTTATATGACAACGTTCCATTGTGATCTGGACTTGCTTGCCCCTGGACCCTGCTGGACTCTAGGTTCTGGCACAGTTTCATAGCCCCAATTCTTGACTACTGACTGAGCCTGGAAGCCTACTTTTGCCTAGGTTGCAAGGTGTCATCTGACCTTAGGCTAACTGGGCAGCTATAGTTGTGAGCAGGGTGGGAAGTGTCATGTAGGCTTCTGTTGGTTTATTGTACTGCCTGCAGGAGGGCTGAGAGTTTGGAGGACTAGAGGGCTACTGTTAGAATAGCCCTGATTGCCTCTATGGGACGATGCATAGACCCTGATTTCCAAGGTTGATTAGGCTGGTCCCCTGTGATCCTCATTCCCCTGGAATAGCCTTGAGGCTTTCTGCTTTTCTCTTCCTCACTTTCTGTCCAAATGGTTTCCTCTCCACACTCCCCACCATGTGTCCTAAGCAGGGACCTTCAGCATCTGGCAGGAACCCAAAGCCCTGTATCTCCTGGCAGCCCAGTGATGAAAGCCCTGAGGTCCCCAAGCACCATCTCCTCACTGCACTGCTACTCCCATCTTCCAGACCTCCACCTACTCCTTGCAGTTGCTTACTGCCTCATGTTGACCAGTGTGGGCTTAGCTGCTGGACAGCCATCTTGTGCTGTGGGATCAGCAATTTGCCTTTTTTGCTTTAGAAAGGGCCGAAGAAGTGCAGTCATGTCTCATGGCCATTGATATTCATGGTGCACTACTGCCATCAAGCAGATCAGTTTTTCTATCCCGCTAACAGGATCCTGGGCCTCTGTGGTCAAGGTGCCAATCAGGCTAAGAAAAGACAACAGTGGTGGCCCCACAGGTCAGATTCAGGACCCCAGAGGGCTCCTTATTCCAGGAGAGCTGTGGGAGGAAGTAGTGTCCAGGGTACAGGCTATGGGCATCAACGGGTCAGCCAGCTTTGGTGCAAACAGCATGGGCTCCCGTGTTTTGGAGCTGCCATTTTTGCCTGCAGGACTGGATGTCTGTCTGTGCAGGAGATTCTGCAGGCTGGGCTGCATCTGGGTTCACTTGGGAGCTTGCCATTCATGCCTGAGACCTCTCCAGTTAGCTCATCTGCAAGCCCTCACTGTCTTTATCATGCCAGTCAGGGAACATGTGGCTTTTGCAAGCCTACCAGCAGCAGCTGGCATTGCTCACTTCCGGAATCCACACAACACAACACACACACACACACACACACACACACACACACACACACACACACACACACACTTTGAAATGTCTCTGAAATTAACAGAGGACATAATCTGTTCAATAGTACTGGTGTTTGTGTATGTGTATGTTTCTGTAGGTGTTTATGATGTATGAGTGTGTGGTGGAGTTATTTTATACTTTGAATTTTGTCTAAAGAGGAAGCACTTTCCATGAGAGTTCTTAGACCCAGTCAGAGAGGTCACAATGTGTATCAGTTATGTTTGTCACATAAGGGTTGAAGGTGGAACGACATGTTGGCATGTAGGGGAAGCCTTTAAGGCCTCCATCCTCCTGATTTAGCGCAGGTGGTCACATGGAATAGAGTGGTCCTTTTCTGGGTGTGTTATGTCACCAGTTGAATGGGCATGTAGAGTTTCTTTTCTTGAGGCTTGGTGAAAGAGAACATTTCATGGGAAACATAGCAAAGTTGGAAAAATTGCTTTTCTTTTATTAATATTTGGCATTGTTCTCCTGGCACTACTTGGAATTCAGTCAAACACACACACACAAACACACACACACACACACACACACACATCTTATTCCCAATTTTAGCTCCTCTTAGCCTCAGATCCAATACCCCCAGCATGTTTTTGACAGAGGGAGAGTTGAGAAAACAGAGTTATTATTGTCCTCTGGAGGCAGGGAGAGAGATGGTCTGCTAATGGACATTTGATAAGATGTCAGCAGTGTGGAGGTGGGCTTCTGGAGACTCTCAGTTCCAATAGAAGAAAGGCTTCCAGTCAAGTAGAGAGTGGATAGTGTCTCCTAACAAAACGTAGATTTTGTTCTGGAACCAGACTGGCCTAGCTGCCCTCAATGACTTGGATGGGACTGAATATAGAAGTCAGGGAGTGTGTCAGACATAGGAGTGGAGGAAGTGTGTGTGGGGGAGTCGCAGGTAGGAATGAATGAGATAGTTGGGGGCAGGAGAGGATAAAGAGAATGAATCATGGAATAAGGAGAGTTGGTGTTTACCAGCATGCTTTTCATCGAGTACTCCTGTGTTGAGGAAGAATTTTCCCTTCCATGGATCTAGCCCATGAAGATCAAGATGAAGGCATCCAGAGTGTTACTTGTGAGGTGGGAATTCACTGAGGTGGACAAGGGTGAGGATGTGCTGCATGCCCCCAGTGAGACTGTAGATTCTGTCTTCTTCTCCCATAGTGTCTATTTTCCATCTCCTTGGTCTCCTTGAATCCCTTTCAAAAGCTCAGGTTG
This sequence comes from Sigmodon hispidus, assembly GCA_004025045.1. Lineage (NCBI taxonomy): Eukaryota > Metazoa > Chordata > Mammalia > Rodentia > Cricetidae > Sigmodon > Sigmodon hispidus. The sequence goes on from PVIH01025566.1 coordinate 6,863, forward strand.
TCCTTTGAGACTAGGCCTGGCCAGATGATTTTGGATGTCCAGAGAGATTACATAAAGTTTCCTGTCTGAAAGGGAATTCTGGAATTTGGAGCAATGAAAGAGAAGGTTCCTAAATTGTTGTTTCTTGGTTGGTTTAGTGTGGGATTGAGGATTGAGGTTTGCAAGCTGGGAATAGGGTCTAGATTGTGACAGAGCTGGAGTTTCCTAAAGATTGTTGCCTGATAATTCCTAGGAGATGGTTAGGTCCAGGGACTGATATGTAAAAGGGCAGGTGTGGAGTGAATGAATGTTCATTTCATGTCTACTTGTCTTTGTATGGATTTGTTTTGTTTTAATTTATTTATTTTCCTTGGTGTTTGTCTGTAACTGGGACCAGGAACTACAGACAGTTGTGAACCTCCATGTGGGTGCTGGGAATTGAACTCAGGTCATCTGGATGAGCAGTCAGAGATCTTAAAAGCTGAGCCATCACTCCAGTCCCATCTACTTGTCTTTGTATCAGGGTCCTTGTTGACCAGCTTCTTGGTTCAATGTTGCTGATATCCTTGGCCTCTTGATGGCCCCTGCTGAAAATGAATTTGTACATGATCTGTGTGAACCCACATGCAGGTCCTGTGAATGTCAGGAAGACTAAGGAATTTGGTGGCCCTTCTCCTCTTACAGAGGTACATCTGAACTTCACACCATGGGACCTCATGCCAGGAACCCTGTAGACACTGGAAGTGCACACAGCTAACTGCCTGCCTGTTGCCTTGTGTCCATCTAGGATGGACATTCTTCCAGGTAGGTGGGGAATCCAGTGTTAGTCCTGGAACCACAAATGAGGTGTGGGGGTGATCTCATGTGTCATATGACAACGTTCCATTGTGTTCTGGACTTGCCTGCCCCTGGATCCTGCTGGCCTCCTGGTCCTGGACCAGCTTAGAAGCCCCCATTCTTGACTACTGACTAGGCTTGGAAGCCTACTTTTGCCCAAGGTGCAAGACGTCATCTGACCTTAGGCTAACTGGGCAGCCATAGTGGTGACCAGTTTGGCAAGGGTAAAGTGGCTTTTGTTGATTTATTGTACTGTCTGCAGGAGGGCTGAGAGGGTGGGGGACTGGAGAGCTACTGTTAGAATAGCCCTGATTGCCTCTATGGGGCGATGCATAGACTCTGATTTCCAAGGTTGCTTAGGCTGGTCCCCTGGGATCCTCATTCACCTGGGGTAGCAGGCAGGCTTGCTGCTTTTCTCTTCCTCACTTTCTGTCCCCAAGGTTTCCTCTCCACACTCCAGCAGGGAACTTCAGGATCTGGCAGGTACCCAAAGTCCTGTATCTCCTGGCAGCTCAGTGATGTAAGCCCTGAGGTCCGCAAGCCCTATCTCCTCACTGCACTGCTACTCCCATCTTCCAGACCTCCTCCTACTCCTTGCAGTTGCTTACTGCCTCAGGTTGGCCAGTGTGGTCTTAGCTGATGGGCAGCCATCTTGTGCTGTGTGATCAGCCATTTGCCGTTTTTTGCTTTGGAGATGGCACAAGGAGTGCAGCCATGTACCATGGCCATTGACATTCACAGTGCACTACTGCCATCAAGTGGATCTAGTTTGTCTATCCCACCAGCAGGATCCTAAGCCTCTGTGGACTAGGGGCCAACCAGGCTAAGAAAGGACAACAGTGGTGGCACTGCAGAACAGATGCAGGACTCCAGAGGGCTCCTTGTTCCAGAAGAGGTGTGGGAGGAAGTAGGGTGCAGAGTACAGGCTCTGGGCATCAATGTGCCTGCTGGCTTGGGTGCAGGCAGCACAGGCTACCATGTTTTGGAGCTGCCATCTTTGCCTGCAGGACTAGATGTCTGTCTTTGCAGGAGATTCTGCAGGCTGGGCTGTATCTGGGTTCACTTGGGAGCTTGTCCTTCCTGTCTGTGACCTCTCCAACTAGCTCATCTGCAAGCCCTCACTATCTTTATCATACCAGCCAGGGAACATGTGGTTTTTGCTTGAGCCTACCAGCAGCAGCGGGCATTGCTAACTTCCAGAGTCCACACAACACAACACAACACACACACACACACACACACTTTGAAATGTCTCTGAAATTAACAGAGGACATAATCTGTTCAATAGTACTGGTGTGTGTGTATATTTGTGTTTCTGTAGGTGTGTATGATGTATGGAGGTGTGGGGGAGTTATTTTATACTTTGAATTTTGTCTAAAGAGGAAGCTCTTTCCTTGAGAGTTCTTAGATCCAGTCAGAGAGGGTACAATATGTATCAGTTATATTTGTCAGTTAAGGGTTGAAGGTGGAAGAACATGTTGGCATGTAGGGGAAGGCTTTATGGTCTCCATCCACCTCATTCAGCCCAGGTGGTCACAAGGTATGGAGTGGTCCTGTTCTGGGTGTGTTATATCACAGGTTGAATGGGCATGTAGAGTTTCTTTTCTTGTGGCTTGATGAAAGAAATCATTTAATGGGAAACATAGCAAAGTTGGAAAAATTGCTTTTCTTTAATTTATTTTTGACATTGTTCTCCTGGCACCACTTGGAATTCAGTCAAACACATACACACTCACACACACAGACACACACACACACACAGACACAACATATTGCCATTGTTAGCCCCTACTAGCCTCAGAGCCAATACCCCCAGCATGTTTTTGACAGAGGGAGAGTTGAGAAAACAGAGCTATTATTGTCTGCTGGAGGCAGGAAGTGTGATGGTCTGCTAATGGACATCTGATAAGATGTCAGTGGTGTGGAGGTGGACTTCTGGAGACTCTCAGTTCCAACAGAAGGAAGGCTTCCAGTCAATTAGTGAGTGGATAGCATCTCCCAACAAAACATGGATTTTGTGCTGTAACCAGACAGGCCTAGCTGCCCTCAATGACTTGGGTGGGACTGAATATAGAAGTCAGGGATGGTGTCAGACAGAAGGAGAGAAGGAAGTGTGTGTGTGTTGGGGCACAGGTAGGAATGAATGAGATAGATGGGGGCAGGAGAGGAGAAAGTTAATGAATCACGGTGTAATGAGATTTGGTGTTTTCCAGCATGCTTTGGGACAAATACCCTGTGATGAGGAAGAAGTTTTCCTTCCATGGATCTAGCCCATGTAGATCAAGATGAAGGCATCCTGAGTGTTTCTTGTGAGGTGGGAATTCACTGAGGTGGACAAAGTTGAGGATGTGCAGTATGACCCCTGTGTGAATGAAGATTTTATCTTCTTCTCCCATGGTGTCTAGTTTGCATCTCCTTGGTCTACTTGAATCCCTTTTGAAAGCTCAGGATGTCCTTTCAGAATAGGCCCGGCCAGAGGATTGTGGATGTCCAGAAATATTATAAAAAGTTTCCTGTATGAAAGGGAATTGGGAAATTTGGAGCAATGAAAGAGAACATTCCTGAGTGGTTTTCTAATGTTTGGTATAGGATGGGAAGGAGGAATGAGGTTTGCAAAGCTGTGGAGAGGGACTAGAATGTGACAGAGCTGGAGGTTGCTAAGAATGGTTGCAATGCCTTGGCGATGGTTAGGTTCCAGGGACTAATAGGTAAAAGACAGGGGTGGAGTGAATGTATGTTCATTTCATGTCTACTTGTCTTTGTTTGGATTTGTTTTGTTTTAACTTTATTTATTTGCCTTGGTGTTTGCCTGTAACTGGGAAGAGGAACTACAGACAGTTTGAACCTCCATGAGGGTGCAGGGAATTGAACTCAGGTCCTCTGGAAGAGCAGTCAGAGTTCCTAATAGCTGAGCCATCTCTCCAGCCCCATCTACTTGTCTTTGTATCAGGGTCCTTGTTGACCAGCTTCTTGGGTCAAGGTTGCTGATATCCCTGGTCCCTTGATGGCCCCTGCTGAGGATGAATTTGGACATGATCTATGTAAACCCACATGCATGTCCTGTGAATGTCAGGAAGACTAAGGAATTTGTTGGCTCTTCTCCTCTCACAGAAGAAAATCTGAACATCAGTCCATGGGACTTTAGGCCAGGGACACTGTAGACATCAGAAGTGCACAAAGCTAGCTGCTCTCATGTTGTCTTGTGTCCATCTAGGAAGGGAGTTATTCCAGGTAGGTGGTTAATCCAGTGCTAGTCCTGGAACCAAAAATAGGGTGTGGAGATCATCCCATGTATCATAAGGCAATGTTCCATTGTGTTCTGGACTTGCTCACTCCTGACCCTGCTGGCCTCTCGGTCCTGGACCAGTTTGGCAGCCCCAATTCTTGACTACTGACTGAGCTTGGAAGCATACTTTTGCCCAGGGTGCAAGATGGCATCTGACCTTAGGCTAACTGGGCAGCCATAGTGGTGACCAGGGTGTGAAGTGTCAAGTAGGCTTCTGTTGATTTATTGTACTGCCTACAGGTCAGCTGAGTGGGTGGCGGACCAGAAGGCTACTGTCAGAATAGCCCTGATTGCCTCTATGGGGTGATTCATAGACCCTGATTTCCAAGGTTGCTTAGGCTCCTCCCCTGGGATCCTCATTCCCCTGGAGTAGCCTGCAGGCTTGCTGCTTTTCTCTTCATTCCTTTCTGTCCCAAAGTTTTCCTCCCCAAACTCCCCACCATGTGTCCTCAGCAGTGTCCTTCAGCATCTGGGAGGTACCCAAAGCCCTGTATCTCCTGGCAGCTCAGTGATGGAAGCCCTGAGGTCCCCAAGCCACATCTCCTCTCTGCACTGCTACTCCCATCTTCCAGACCTCCTCCTACCCCTTGCAGTTGCTTACTGCTTCATGTTGGCCAGTGTAGACTTAGCTGCTGGGCAGCCATCTTGTGCTGTGGGATCAGCCATTTGCAGTTTTTTGCTTTGGAAAGGGCAGAATGAGTGCAGCCATGTCGCATGGCCATTGACATTCACAGTGCACTACTGTCATCAAGTTGATCTAGTTTTTCTATCCCTCCAGCAGGATCCTGGGCCTCTGTGGACCAGGGGACAACCAGGCTAGGAAAAGACAACAGTGTTGGCCCCACAGGACAGATGCAGAACTCCAGAGGGCTCCTTGTTCCATTAGAGGTGTGGGAGGAATAGGGTCCAGGGTACAAGCTCTGGGCTTCAATGGGCCTGCAGCCTTGGGTGCACGCAGCATGGGCTCCCGTGTTTTGGAGCTGCCATTTTTGCCTTCAGGACAGGATGTCTGTGTGTGCAGGAGATTCTACAGGCTGGGATGTATCTGAGATCACCTGCGAGCTTGTCCTTCCTGCCCTTGACCTCTCCAGCTAGCTCATCTGCAAGCCCTCACTGTCTTTACCATGCCAGCCAGGGAACATTTGGCTTTTGCATGAGCCTATCAGCACTAGCTGGCATTGCTCACTTCCGGAGTCCACACAACACAACACCCACACACACACACTCACTTTGAAATGTCTCTGAGATTAACAAAGGACAGAATCTGTTCAATAGTACTGGTGTGTGTGTATGTGTGTGTTTCTGTAGGTGTGTATGTTGTATCAGTGTGTCAGGGAGATATTTCACATACTTTTAATCTTGTCACAAGAGGAAGCTCTTTCCATGACAGTTCTTAGACTCAGTCACAGAGGGCACAATGTGTATCAGTTATGTTTGTCACATAAGGATTGAAGGTGGAATGACATGTTGGCATGTAGGGAAGCCTTTAAGGTCTCCATCCTCCTGATTTAGACCAGGTGGTTACAAGGTATGGAGTGGTCCTTGTCTGGGTGTGTTATGTTACAGGTTGAATGGGCATGTAGAGTTTCTCTTCTTCAGGCTTGGTGAAAGAGATAATTTTATGGGAACCATTGCAAAGCTGGCAAAATTGCTTTTCTTTTATTTATTTTTGACATTGTTCTCCTGGCACCACTTGGAATTCAGTCTAAAACACACACAATCACTCACACACACACACACACACACACACACACACACACACACACACACACATCTTATTCCCAGTGTTAGCCTCTCCTAGCCTCAGAGTCAATAGCCCCAGCATGTTTTTGACAGAGGGAGAGTTAGGAAAACAGAGCTATTATTGTCTGCTTGAGGCAGGGAGTGTGATGGTCTGCTAGTGAACATCTGATAAGATGTCAGTGGTGTGGAGGTGGGCTTCTGGAGACTCTCAGTTCCAACAGAAGGAAGGCTTCCTGTCAAGTAGAGAGTGGATAGCATCTCCCAACAAAACATGCATTTTGTGATGGATCCAGACAGGCCTAGCTGCGCTAAATGAATTGGATGGGACTGAATACAGAAGTCAGCGATGGTGTCAGACAGAAGGAGAGGAGGAGGTGTGTGTTGGGGGGCGCAGGTAGGAATGAATGAGATAGATGGGGGCAGTAGAGGAGAAAGAGAATGAATCATGGTTAAAGGAGAGTTGGTGTTTACAAGCATGCTTTGTGCGGTGTACTCCTGTGTTGAGGAAGAAGTTTCCCTTCCATGGATCTAGCCCATGAAGATCAAGATAAAGGCATCCTGAGTGTTTCTTGTGAGGTGTGAATTCTCTGAGGTGGATAAGGGTGGGGATGTGAAGCACGACCCCTGTGTGACTGTAGATTCTATCTTCTTCTCCCATGCTGTCTAGTTTGCATCTCCTTGGTCTCTTTGAATCCCTATCAAAAGCTCAGGTTGTCCTTTGAGACTAGGCCCGGCCAGTGGAATGTGGATGTCCAGAGATATTACATAAAGTTTCCTGTCTGAAAGGGATTTGGGGAATTTGGAGCAATGAAAGAGAATGTTCCGGAATGGTTGTCTGTTCTTTGGTAAAGGGTGGGGGTGAGTAATGAGGTCTGCAAAGCTGTGGAGAGGGCCTAGATTGTGATAGAGCTGCAGGTCCCTAAAAATGATTGCCTGGCAATGCCTAGGAGATGGTTAGGGTCCAGGGACTGTTAGGTAAAAGGGCAGGGGTGGAGTAAATGTTTGTTCATTTCATGTCTACTTGTCTTTGTTTGGATTTTTTTGTTTTAACTTTATTTATTTTTCTTGGTGTTTGCCTGTAACAGGAAACTGGAACTACGGACATTTGTGAACCACCATGTGTGTGCTGGGAACTGAACTCAGGTCCTCTGGAAGAGCAGTCAGAGTTCCTAATATCTGAGCCATCTCTCCAGCCCAATTTACTTGTCTTTGTATCAGGGTCCTTGTTGACTAGCTTCTTGGGTCAAGGTTGCTGATATCCCTGGCCACTTGATATGGCCCCTGCTGAAGATGTATTGGTCATGATATCTGTGAACCCATATGCAGGTCCTGTGAATGTCAAGAAAACTAAGTATTTTGGTGACATTCTCTTCTCACAGAAGAACATCTGAACATCAGACTATGGGACCTCTTGCCTGGGATCGTGTAGACACAAGAAGTGCACACAGCTAGTTGTCAGCCTGTTGCCTGTATCCATCTTGGAAGGGTGTTCTTCCAGGTAGGTGGGAATCCAGTGCTAGTCCTGGAACCACCAATGAGGTGTGGGGGTCATCCTATGTGTCATATGACAACGTTCCATTGTGTTCTGGACTTACCTGCCCCTGGACCCTGCTGGCCTCCCAGTCCTGGACCAGTTTCACAGCCCCAATTCTTGACTACTGACTGGGCTTGGAAGCCTACTTTTGCCCTGGGTGCAAAGTTTCATCTGACCTTAGGCTAACTTTACAGCCATAGTGGTGACCAGGTTGGGAAGGGTCAAGTAAGCTTCTGTTGATTTATTGTACTGCCTGCAGGAGGGCTGAGAGGGTGGGGGACTAGAAGGCTAGTGTCAAAAGAGCCCTGATTGCCTCTATGCAGTGATGCATAGACACTGATTTCCAAGGTTGCTATGGCTGGTCCCCTGGGATCCAAATTCCCCTGGAGTAGCCTGCAGGCTTGCTGCTTTTCTCTTCCTCCCTTTCTGTCCCCAAGGTTTCCTCTCCACACTCCCCACCTTGTGTCCTCAGCAGGAACCCTTAGCATCTGGCAGGTACCCAAAGCCCTGTATCTCCTGGCAGCACAGTGATGGAAGCCCTGAGGTCCCTGTGTCCTATCTCCTCTCTGCACTGCTACTCCCTTCTTCCAGATCTTCTCCTGCCCCTTGCAGTTGCTTACTGCCTCATGTTGGCCAGTGTGGTCTTAGAAGGTGGGCAGCCATCTTGTGCTGTGTGATCAGCCATTTGCAGTTTTTTGCTTTGGAAAGGGCAGAATGAGTGCAGCCATGTCCCATGGCCATTGACATTCACAGTGCACTACTGCCATCAAGTTGATCTAGTTTTTCTATCCCTACAGCAGGATCCGGGGTCTCTGTTGTCAAGGGGCCCAACATGCTAGGAAAAGACAACAGTGGTGGCCCTGCAGGACAGATGCAGGACTCCAGATGGCTCCTTGGTCCAGGAGAGGTGTGGGAGGATGTAGGAACCAGGGTACTGGCTCTTGGCATAAACGGGCCTGCTGGGTTGGGTGCAGGCAGCTTGGGCTCCAGTGTCTTGAACCTTCCATTTTTGCCTGCAGGACAGGATGTCTGTCTGTGCAGGAGATTCAGCATGCTGGGCTGCATCTGGATTCACTTGGGAGCTTGTCCTTCCTGCCCATGACATCTCCAGGTAGCTCATCTGCAAGCCCTCACTGTCTATACCATGAAAGCCAGGGAACATGTGGCTTTTTCATGAGCCTACCAGCACCAGCTGGCATTGCTCAATTCTAGAGTCCACACAACACAACACACAGACACACAGACACACACACACAAACACACACACACACTTTGAAATGTCTCTAAATTAACAGAGGACATAATCTGTTCAATAGTACTGGTGTGTGTGTATGTGTGGGTTTCTGTACGTGTGTATGATGTATGGGTGTGTATGGGGGTTATTTTATACTTTGAATATTGTCTAAAGAGGAAGCTCTTTTCATGAGAGTACTTAGATCCTGTCAGAGAGGGCACAATGTGAATCAGTTATGTTTGTCAGCTTAGGGTTGAAGGTGGAAGAACATGTTGGCATGTACGTGAAGCCTTTAAGTTCTCCATCCTCCTGATTCTGCTCAGGTGGTCACAAGTTATGGAGTGGTCCTGTTCTGGGTGTCTTATGTCACAGGTTGAATGGGCATGTAGAGTTTCTCTTCTAGTGGCTTAGTGAAAGAGAACATTTTATGGGAACCATAGCAAAGTTGGAAAAATTGCTTTTCCTTTATTTATTTTTTACATTGTTCTCCTGGCACCACTTGAAATTCAGTCAAACACACGCACGCACACACATCTTATCCCCAGTGTTAGCCCCTCCTAGCCTCAGAGCCAATACACCTGTAGCGGGAAATCAGGAACTATATATGTGAACGATTGAGTGGTGCGTGGTTAACTGAAAAGGATTATGGAAGTAGACCTTCGAGGGAGGGGACCAGGACAGGAAGTTGTCATTCTCTCATGAGGGTTCCCCGACCGAGTGCTCAATTCGCTCCAGCTGCCCGGGAGTTCGTATGTATGGTGCAGAGATGGAGAATCTTCCTTAGAAAGGCTCCGGCGCGCTGCAACCTCATCCTGTCATCTTCTCCTAAAACCGGCTCTGTTTTGTATGTTATTTTCTCCAAATAAACCCTGTTTAAAACATATCTCAGGGCGGGTTTTTACCGCGATAATTGGTGCCTGAATGCAGGGCTAATTCTACAAACCCGCCGGGTTCCTCACTCACCCACTGAGTCGGTCTGAACTTGGTTACCAGCTGCGCACAAGCCTCCTGTACGCAACCAGGAATGAATCTACCCATGGCAGACCTTCTGAGAGACAGATTGACTGGTTCTAGTGGAGCACGCCTGGTAGGATTTGTTGAAAGATCTGAGAAAGACCCTCCCAGCCGAATTGCCACTTTGTTTCCCTGCACCATTGCTGCCGCTGCTGATCACGACAGCGACATCTGCTGGCCGTAAGTTCTCATTACATCTGAGTATATTTTTTTCTTCTTTTTCTTTTCTAAATTTTTTTTTCCTTTCTACAATGTCTTACCAGGTAAATGTTCAGAATTTTTCTCACTTTGTCCCAATGGTGATAGAGGATTATTTCCAAGATTATGCATTTGGAGGTTATCTCCACCCAGGAGTCCTTTTGCTTTTCTGTGTGATAATATATTTCTTTCCTACTTATTTTAAGGGATCTCAGCATAGAGAGTATGAAGCTAAGATGTCTGGCATGAATGAACGTATTAAGACACTCCAGAAACTCATTGTTTCCATAGAAGAGAGGTCTACTCTGATCACAGAGGAATTTAGAGCTTATATTGCTGAAAATTTTAGGAAATTGGATGAAAAATTTAAAAAAATGGATGAAAATTTTGTTAGAGAGGAGTACAGGGCTCATGTTGATGAAAATTTTAGGAAATTAGATGGGAAATTCAAAAAAATGGATGAAAATTTTAGGATACTGGATGGAAACTCTAGGAAATTTGAACAGAAATTAGTGGAAAGGGTAGATGTGGAATCTGGGAGAATGTTCCATTCTATGAAATTATTGGAGAGATCATTTATAGAAGATTTTAAAACACTGGAAAAGACCATTACCACTACGTTGCAAGATTATGAGGCTCGTTTGGAGGTTTTAGGAAAGGATTTTGAGGCGATACCTGCTCACAATTACCCAGAGCCCCCTCTTAAATGGTGCTATTGCAGGGAAGGTTCTTTACCTAGAGTGGTTACCATGAGGGGAATACCCACCGTACCTCCAGCTCTGTTCCCAGTTGCGGTACAGGCCAAAAAACCACAACCATGTGGAAGGTCTACTGACAATATGGCATACAATTATGCACCTATACCCTTGAAGGATTTGAAGATGATAAAGGAAGCCATAGTGAACTATGGTGTACACTCACCTTTTGTGAGGCAATCCTTGAACTCATGGTCAGCACAGAATCAAGTAATTCCTGATGACTGGAAGAATTTGGCAAACGCAGTGTTGAACGATGGCCAAAACTTCCAGTGGAGGAATTGGTTTAGAGAAGAGGCTAAGGCCTTGGAATCTCGAGAGGAAACTGGAAATGTTATCATCTCCAAGGACCAAATCCTTGGGGAAGGCCAGTTTGCTGATTTATCAGTTCAGGCTACTTATGATGACCATGCTCTGTTGCTGTGTCATACTGCCCCCTTAAATGCTTGGGAAAAGGTTTTGGACCCAGGACAGAGAATTGAGTCATATACCCAGATTAAACAAGGTCCAATGGAGCCTTATACAGACTTTTTACAGAGGTTGACTCAGGCTGTAAGTAGAGCAGTGTCAGATCCAGAAGTTAGGAAACAATTGATACTCTCTTTGGCCTTCGATAATGCTAATATGACATGTAAAAAATTGATCATGCCATTAAAGATCAGGGGTGCACCCTTAGATGAATGGATTCAATATGCACTTAATGCTGAATATATACACCATAATGAAGAGAATTGCGTAGGTCAAGCCATTGCTAATGCTAAGATGAGAAATCAAGGCATTATTTGCTTCAATTGTGGTAAGCCAGGCCATATAAAGAGAAATTGTAGACAAAGCAAATGTGGGAACTTTTCCAATCACAGGAGTGACTTAAACAGAAAGCCACTACTTCCTGGTCTATGTAGGAGATGTAACAAAGGTAGACATTGGACAAACAAATGTAGATCTATAAGAGACAAAGATGGCAAGCTTTTATCATCGGGAAACATAACTCGGGGCTTCCCCAGGGAAGCCCCCAAGGATCAGACCTCCAAGCCAAAAAGGGTTCAGTCATATCCAGTCACAGTGGAAGAGGCACTATTTGCAAATAGTGAAGGCATTATTTGCTTCAATTGTGGTAAGCCAGGCCATATAAAGAGAAATTGTAGACAAAGCAAACGTGGGAACTTTTCCAATCACAGGAGTGACTTAAACAGAAAGCCACTACCTCCTGGACTATGTAGGAGATGTAACAAAGGTAGACATTGGACAAACGAATGTAGATCTATAAGAGACAAGGATGGCAAGCTTTTACCATCAGGAAACAACTCGGGGCTTCCCCAGAGAAGCCCCCAAGAATCAGACCTCCAAGCCAAAAAGGGTTCAGTCATATCCAGTCACAGTGGAAGAGCAGTGTCCTCAGGACGAGTAACAAATCCCAGGCCTAAAACAGTAGATCATGTAACCATAGACAATAGATTGCCCTTACAAGAGAAGTTGATGGTATCCAGCAAACCAATAAAACGTGTATTTTGGCAGACCTCCATAAATGAACAAAGACCAAAGTTGAGAATAAGAATAGACAGTATTTTTATGCAGGGCTTAGTCGACACGGGGGCTGATGTTTCAATCATAACTCAGCAGGCCTGGCACCCCAGGTGGCCTCTGAAGGAGGTAGACATTCCTTTTTTAGGTATTGGGACATTGTCTCAGGTAAAACAGAGTGTGAGATGGCTAGAATGCAAAGGAACAGAAGGACAGAGAGGGAGATTAAAGCCATACATGGCCGACTTAGCAATGAACTTATGGTGTCACAATCTCCTACGACAATGGAACACTCAAATTAAGATTTCTCCAGGCCTACATACTAGCCAAAGAACTAATTGTGGCCTTGAAGGTGATACCTCAAGAGACTACGTACAACAGCCATCAGTCATTCAGGTTGCACAAAGACGCAGTCTTAAACTGAATGCACCCCTAAGACACTAACAGCCCTGCCTTTGAAATGGTTGACGGATAAACCTATTTGGGTCCAACAATGGCCTTTGACAGAGGAGAAACCGCTAGCCCTAGAAGAATTGGTGCAGGAACAATTACAAACTCAACATATTGAAGAATCGACCAGCCCATGGAATTCCCCTGTATTTGTGGTTAAGAAGAAATCTGGGAAATGGAGAATGGTGACAGATTTAAGAGCAATTAATGAGGCGATTCAACCCATGGGCACCCTACAATCTGGTATACCTTTACCTTCTTTGCGATCTAAAGGATGGCCTATAATAGTTATTGATCTGAAGGACTGTTTTTTTACAATACCTCTACAGGAACAAGACAGGGAAAAGTTCGCTTTCACTATACCTAATTTTAATAATTCATACCAGGTAAAAAGGTACCAATGGAGGGTCCTTCTACAAGGGATGTTGAATAGCCCCACCTTTTGCCAATATTTTGTCCGACAGCCATTGGAAGTGATACGCAAACAATTTCCACAATCTATCATTTACCATTAAATGGATGATATATTGTTAGCAGACGCAGACGTAAACACTTTAGAAAGACTGTTTGAGGAATTAAAGAAAGTGTTGCCTGATTGGGAACTTCACATTGCCCCTGAAAAAATACAAAGAGGGGATTCTATCAATTATTTGGGATATAAAATAGGCTTGCAACCAATTAGACCTCAGAAGGTACAACTTAAGAGGGACAGATTAAAAACACTTAATGATTTCCAAAAGCTATTGGAGGATATAGCCCACATATGTACGGTTATTGGTATTAAAAACTATGAACTGGCTCATTTGTTCTCAACTTTAGATGGAAATAAGGATCTGAATAGTCCCAGGGAATTCTCTGCTGAAGCTGAGAAAGAATTAGCATTGGTGGAAAAGAGATTACAAGAAGCACATGTTAACCGTATAGACCCAGACCTCGACTGCATCCTGGTTATTTTGCCTTCTGAATATTCCCCTACAGGGGTCATAATGCAAAGGGAAAATATTATATTA
>PVIH01025567.1:0-20416 GCA_004025045.1 Sigmodon hispidus
ATATGAGATATAAAGTGATAACAGTGTGGAGACATAATCTTACCTGCTCACTCTTTGACATCACTCTCACAAAGCAAGGAACCATGGGCCCTGATGGAAAATGGAAGGACCAATGTATGAGCTACATAAAGGAATCCAGGCAGTTTTGTTTTTAGCATCAAAGACTAAGAGAACCAAAAAAAAAAAAAAAAAAAAAAAAAAAAAAAAAAAAAAAAAAAAAAAAAAAAAAAAAAAAAAAAAAAAAAAAAAAAAAAAAAAAAAAAAAAAAAAAAAAAAAACCTCAAATTGAAAGTGCTTGAATCTCTCAATTTTTATATGAGATAACTAAGACATGGGGACTTGGTGTCATTCAGACGTTTTTAAAAAAAAATTCTAAACAACAAATAATTTAAACAACAATTCTCTCTTGTTTCCTTGCCTGTCTGCACATAATTTCTGAAATGTGTGTGTGTTTTATCATTGTTGTTCGTTCTGTTGTAAATTCTACAGAAACATTTTTTTCTTCCTTTTTGAGGATGGGAAAACAGCAAAGATAAAGGCACAATCAACACAGCTGTATCTCCTACTCACTCACATTCATCCATCACCTCCATTCTCCACACTAATTATGATGATGATGATAGAAATTGGTATCTTCATGCATCCAATCATGAAGTTATGCTGTATAAAGATATTCTTCATTCTCTGTTGATTGGGGAGGGTCTCTAAGGATCCCATACATGATTGTGTCAGAGAGTCATTGATTTTTTTTTTTTATTCATATGGGGACATTGAATTAATGAAAACAGGAAGAGCTAGTGTGCATTTGGAAATCACTACTGTGGTGATATATATTTAATAATAGCAGTCTGGAATATCAAAGAACAGATTCACCCACAATCAAGCCAGGAGGGTTAGAGAGTGGTAACTCATGCCTTTAATCCCAGCATGGGGAAAGCCCTGAGTGGTGACCTACACCTTTTATCCTATAATTCCAGAGACAAAGATCTTTCTGTGAGTTCAAGGCCTAACTACCAAATAGAAGTCATTCACATCTTTAATCTTAACTCTAGAATATGATGCAGAGTTGAACGTGGAAGCGAAACAACTAGGTGAAGATGGTATTTAGGGCTTTAGACAGGGCTTAAGTTAACACATTAATATCAGATAAAATGATGGTCATTCTTTGGTTTTGAATATCCAGTATTTTAGGTACCTATTAACACTTGAATCTTGATGGTTAAAACGATGTTATACTAGTTGTTTTTATATCACTATGACAGAATAGGAATAAACCATGAGAGGAATGATGTACATTGTCTCATGTCCCAGAAGTTTCTATACTTCATAATATGGGAAGCAAAGTGGAGCTTATCAGACTTTATGGACCCATTTGCAAGACAGAGATTCAGGAAGTAAGCATGGAGTGAGATTTAAACCTAAATACAAAAGGCTATAACCTTAAAAGTTTGACCCCTCTCATTCATGTCTGTCAACCAGGCCCACCTTCAAAATGTTTCATAATGTTCTTAAACAGGGCCACTAGCTAAACCACACACTTCAAACTACATGAAACATTTTGTGTTCTGTTAACTGTCTGAGATACTATGATTCATTGGCTTAGTTCTGAAATTCTCAAATGTAAAGGCTTTAAATGTTCTCTGAAATCAGAGAATCACAGCTCTAATTTCTCATTAAAACACTATTAGGTTATTTGATTATGATATGCTTAGTGAAGTGGTAATAATCCTTATATAAATACATTTATAATTCTGTTTATTGGTAATAAATTTATTAGGGCAGTTGACATTCAGTTGGTTAAATATGTAGAAATGTACCATTAATTGTCCCTAAATAACATATTTATAGTATCACAAAATGTGGTTAACTTTTATAGCCAAAGCAAGCTGCGCATACCTGTGTTAATATTCATTGTACAGTGCAGTTTTCAAAAATAACAATGACATATCCTTTCAGTTGGAGGAATTTTAGACATCATATATTATGTAAGGAACTATAGTCTTTATTTTCCTGTTTGGCAAATACCAAGAAGATTAAATGTAAAGTCAATGCTTTTTGGTTGCTTCTAGACCCATGTCAACCATTTGTATATTTGGCAATGTGAGTAGGCTGTTATTCACCACAATACGCAACTGAGTGACTTAACCACAATTCAGCTAAAAGAGAAAAACAATAAAAGTGGATAAAATCTTAGCTGAAGCTTATAGAGGAAGAAATACACCAAATTCTAGAAAAGCAAATAGAAAAGAAGAACATAATTTCAAACATTATACTAAAAAAAATGTTTTAATGAGCACTGCTACATGCTATTGTGTTGATAGAAACATTTGAGTAGCCTCACATGTTGGTCAAAGCCCTAACATGTTTTAATTAAAGCTGTGTTAGTACCTACAATTTGTACAGTGTGAGACTCACAGATAATCAATGGTCCTTGTTTCCTTCATTTGCCCCACATCTTGTTTCCTTGGCAACAGGTACTACCTGATTTTATGAATTTCCAGAATCATGCTCACAGTTCATTTCACAGATATGTTTTTAGGTGAGTCAATATTCAAAAAGAAGAAAGAGAGACCTAAAAGTAACCTCAAAGCACACTGATGAGAACATTAGATGCTGGCATTTATCACACAGAGGGTCTATGTAGAAAACTACAGACTCTCACTGCTGTCCTGCCTGTGGCTGTCTTCTCACTGGAAATTCTTCTATTCATGTCAGGATTAGAATGCTTATAATGGGGTGTGTATGGATGACCCCGAGATAGAGATGCAGGATGACAGCAGAAACAAACAGGATGAAATAATGGAAGATAACTTTCGGTAGAAACTGATAGAGGCTTCACAAATACAAAAAAATGGCAGAGAAGGTAAGGATGGAGACAGGCAAGGCGTCTGGAAAGGGGAAGTAACTTCATGCCAACTTAGCAGAAACTGATAGAGAGCTTACTGACTTATTACCATATCTATAATCATGTAAATTTTGTTCTCCAGGTATATAAATATATTCAAACAAAGAATTATAAAAATCTAAACAATCCATGAACTATGAGATTTCCAAGCATATAGCTAATATCTTACATGAAGGAGCTTGAGCTTGAAATATGACTTTATTTATCAGTGAAATGGTAGGTACTATGAATTAATTCAGAAAATATGACTCCAAATCTCTAGATTGAGGAATTATTGATAACAGCTTGATAACAAATAATTCAAACATGTTTTATAATCTAACATGATGTCATTATTCTGTGTGCTCCAAATATCATTCTTTGAAGAACAAAAATAATTATCTAAACAAAAGTAAGTGTTCAAGATATCACACATGGAAAGAACTTTGAGATCACAACAGTATAAAGGTGACAAATTGTTAACATAGTTTGTAAGTATTTTCTATGTTGTCAATCTTGTATACACTGTTAGTGTTAGGAAATATTGAATTATATTCTAGGTATATCTGATATCTTTACTTTAAGAGTTGTTGATTTTATAGGCACATGCATTGAGCTTAAATAAAATCCATTCTGAAAATAGGTTTTCATGCAATCTGCAGCATAATTATGTAATGCAGGGTCATGTTAAAACAGATTTCTCAATCTATATTAATATAAAGGGCTTAAATTTGAAAGCAAATTGCATTCCATATGCATGCAGTTGTTGCCAAGTAGAGCTATATTTGCAGGACTTGCAGGCATCTCCTGGGTCAATGCTGTGAAAACCTCTAGAGTTCCTAGATCTTCCTTCTTGTTTTAGACTCTGAAATATTCGACAGTGAGAGGCAGGTTGAAAAATAAAATATTAAGAAAAATCAGAAATCTTAACTCTAGTCACTGCTGGTCCAACAAAATAAACTTGATAATGTCATTGTTGATTTTCAGGATTTCGTTTCCAATTTATTCTATGGCATGTTTACATAAGAATATATCTTTTGGATAAACAGAAGATGAATTCAACAATTAATGTCAATGTTGCAAATTGTCCTTGACACTAAACAGAGGACAACCTACCATTTATAAGAGGTAGGCTCTGACAACCACATTTCTTAACTGCATTGGTAAATGCCTACCAGATTTTCCCCCTAGTCTGTGAATTTCCTCCTTACTGCTCTTAGTCTATCAATGTTACTACAACTGGCAAATTTTCTGAGCTATCAAGGTCTTGATACTCAAAAATTATATTCTGATTGTTATCTGCTATGTCATAGACAATATTCTCAAATAATTTTATGTATTAATAGCCATTTTTTCAAGTTCTTGGGTTTATCTCCTATACTTACAATGTCTGCATTGCTTTTCAGTCATGAGTATTTTTTTTTTCTTTTGCAATCTAACAACACTTAGCACTTAGGAGCTCTGCTGTGATAAGCCAGCTGGATCCCACTCTGTTTGCTATTTTAGTACAATGTCAATGGGTGGGTCACACCAATAGTTTTTTTTAAAAAGTCTACCTGCAATGTGCAATGACGAATATTTCCTTTTATCCTTTAAAAATAAAATCTAACATTCTTTTACCTTGAATGTATAGAGGACATTGGAACTCATTTAAAAAGCAGAATATTTTAAAAAAATCACCAATTTTATCATGGAGAAATCTAGTAAACTCTACCTTTTCTATGCTATCAAGATGAATATCAACAGTGTTAATTCATGTTGATCTCACGTATACCTGGTAAAATGTAATAGGTAAGGCATACCACCTGCTGCTATTCCTCCTCTTAACCTTTGTGCTAAGAATAATTATGAAACATTTATAACACACAAATTTGAGGATATTTCATGGCATACCTAATTTGTACTCTTTTAATGTTCAAGGTTATAAAAAAAATAAAGGAAACCTAAGAAATTATCAGAAACAGAGACTAATGGAGTGGAAAATAAAATGCAATGTAGAATCCTCAGCTGGATCTTTGAACAAGTAAATAAAACACATAGTAGTAAAGCATGTGAAATTTGACTGAATACTTCATTCCAGCCAGCAGAAGTATGCTAATCAATAGCTATTTATTAGGCTGCTCCTAGGTTGACTTGGTAATGGGTTTATGACCCATAAGCAAGTGTCCATTGTGAAATAAATTATTTAGATTACACACATCTGTATTAGTGTCCATGAGTTTCTATGACCATGTGCCTTACAGGGAGTCAATCTGACATACATTTATTGCCTCATAGTTTTTGTTTGGATGCCTGAATTAAAGTGTTAGGAAGTTTTCTTTCTGCAGATCATGAGGGCAGGGTCTGATTTAGCTTCTTTGATTGGGTCCTGCAGGGTCTTCTCTCTCTCTCTCTCTCTCTCTCTCTCTATATATATATATATATATATATATATATATATATATATATATATATATTATGTATATATATAGTATGTATATATATATATATCATGTATGTATGTATATGTATACATATATGCACAAACACACACAAGTACACATATTCACATTCTTGCCCCTGTGCCAGTTGTATGCAGGAAGTTATCCTAGGTTGAGACACAGGATACTCAGGTTAAAGATCTCAATAAAATACCATGCATTTTTGAGAATAACGTCTCCATACAAAGTTGTCTTCTGAAATACTAGAGTTAGAACTCAGCATATCCTTTAAATGAAAACATATTATGTACATTACAGGTGTGTGTGAATTGTCTTGAGCCCCCATGTGGTTATTGGCTATTAAATTTAAGTTTAATATTAAAATTAAGTTTAAATAAAGGCAAACAACTTTAGTTACTGGATCAACTCAGAGATCTGCAATGTATCTTCTTTGGATCCTTTTGCTGTTCCTCCCACACCTAATACAGGACAACACTCAACAAGTTTTACCTACTGAAGGTTTGCTCAAACCATGCATTCATCTTCCTTTCTACTACCAAGATCATCACTCATCCAGAGTGTGATCTTGGGTGACCTAGACTCTGAGAAACCCTCTCTATTTCCAGTTATGACTTTGCTCTGCTCAAGAAAACTCCATGGTATGATGATGAACAGTGTTAAACAATTAAAACAATCTGTGCTTCAGAACATTCCAAAACCTTTCATGTCTCTGGAAATAAATTTCTAAATCTGTTTTATGCTCTCAAACCCTATGTGCACTGTCAATATATTAGCCAAACCAGAAGCAACTTTTTACATCAGTTTGTTAAAACTCACCACCTTCTGGGAACTACAGAAAACAGAGTTCCTTCCTATCAGGACTTTTGCCTGGGCTATGCTCTTTCTACCCAGCCATCTGGTCAGCCTTGATGTCACCTCTGACCTTCACTTTCAGTCTTAGCTCAAACATCAGCAATGTTTGCTTTGCCTTCTAGAAACAAAACTAGTTCCTTCTCATGTGCCATGTGAATACCTCAAATTCTTCAGGTCGTCTATACATCTATATATCACTATTGCCTTCTGTCTATCACTAGACCCAAAATACAATGTCTAGACACTGGATTTCTTTTACTTCCTACCTTACATTCAGCCCTACCACAATGTATGTCCCACACTTGGTTATTAATATACATATGAATTAAATTTCTATTATTTATTTTGATCACTTTTCCTTTTTATAATGTTACATAGTAAATTTACTGTTAACATGTAATTCACTTCAGAGTTAAAGAGTTAATTCCTGTATGTCAGTTCAGTCACATCCAATTTGAGAACAAAACTAATGTTTTTGTGTGTGTTTAATTTTCAAAACTGGTAATGAGTAAAAGAAAATTGATCATGTTAGTCTTCATAATAAATTAAAATTAAATTATTTTAATATTGAATAACCATATCTATTACATGTTTTATTATTATCATTTCTTAGTATCTATGAATATAGGTCATATATATTTATGTATATTGGAAATGGTTTAAATATTTTGCAGTTCAGTATAGGCTTCCTTTCCATTAAATGCATCAGAAGTGGATATGTGGATGGACATGTTCTTGGAGTCTGTAATTTACATCATGGAGAGCACTCTCCACATGATGAAAACATGCCTGAATGTCATATCATATGTGTCCAAGGTAAAAATTTACATTCTGGGTGACTTATAGCTAAGCTCAAATACTTTCTGCTCAGTAATTTATCATTTATATTTCTCCAAAGCTATCAAAGCCCACTTACAGACCACTTAGAAGACAAAATCATCCTGGAAGTTTTAATTTGCATAGCATGATAGAATTTGATTACAGCAATTATATACAGTAATATAATTTTTTTATATGTACAAGATGAGGGAAGGAGAAACAGAGTCTCTCATAGAAAAAACATGACTCAGATTAAAGTTTAATGTGCCAGAATGGAATTTTCAGCATAAATAAATACCCTTAACACTTAATGTATAAATTTAAAAACTATTTAATGAGCACTTACAGTGTGTGTATTTATCCTGCACTATTCTACAATGGTGCAGTGGACACAGATTTTGCTTTCATGGATTGAAATTCTTATTATTCTTAATTTCTTCAGCAAGCCTACTAGATTTCTTTTTTTTTTTTATAAAATGCTAGATTCAGAGGCACTAATGTTGTTACCCATAGTTCCATGTCTCTAGATCGGTGGCAGAAATTTATGCCTCTACACATAAACCCACTTTCACAGATGGATATGAATCCTACAGACATAAGCACAGAAATTCAAGTGTTGTTTAAACCTGGATGATGTAAACTTGGGTAACTGGTGACAGAGCAGGAGCAGTTGTCGTTGTTTCCCTGCATGGCTATTACCAATTCTGAATGGCACTGCATGCACTTTAAACACGTGAAGGTCTGTGTAGGCATTTCCTCAGGAAGACACTCAATCACTGGGCGGCTATCTTACTATAATCTCAAAAAGAATTTGCCTTTATTCTTCCTTTACCAAACTAGAAAGGAAATTAAGGCAAAGGAAAACAGAGTCAATGAACCTCGTCAGGCCCAGAATGTATTTTACCTTTTGTGTGGTAAAATTGATGTTTAGATCCTCTTACCTAATTCTCTCCAATGGGCACATTTTCAACTTGCAATTTTCTATCCAATTCTACCTTGCAGGATGAAATAAGATGGACAAGTGCCCCAGATAAAAAATAAACACTATGTGGCAGAGACTGAACTAAATCAGAGTCCAGCCTTTCTCTCTGTGAGGGCTTATCCTGTACCCCAGTTCAGCCTCACGGATATCACATGTCTGACAGCTGTCTCAAGTGATAGACGCATGTCTGCTCAGTACTCAGCATCCAGGATTTGGTTCTATGCTCTCCCTTCTCCCACCTCACCTGATATTCTGCCACATCAGACTTTGTCTTCCTCCTTCTTTCTTATGAAGTACATCTTTTAGGTTAAACTAATCAAAGGAATTCTTATTTGCAAATGTCAAAGATGAAAATATTTGATAATCTTTCCTATCTTGTCAAAATATTTTTTGTATGTTGTACTTAATTTTTAAAAGATTTTTTTTAGTAGCAGTTATATGTTCCCAATAAATTACAATCGAGCTCCTGCTTATACACATGCATCACTTCCCCTATCTGTCAGCATAATTCACTTAACTGGTATCTGTATTATGATTGGGTATCCTAAATTGGCACATCATTGTCAACCAAAGCTCATTGTTTTCATAAGAGGTTTTTTTTCTTGGTGCTGGATATACAACAAGTTTAGACAAACAGTAAATGTCAAATAACCACACAACTACAGCAGAATATTTTATAGTGTATTTTCACCCCTCTAAATATATTTGTATATACTCTATTTGTATATATATTTGTAAATAATAGGTATTTGGTCTGTCTAGCCTGTGGTTCAAACACACAGTCCTGCAGTCCCACAGAAACACACAGACGCTTATGTTAATTTTATGCTGATTGACCTATGGCTCAGACTTATTGCTACCTAGCTCTTTCTTCTTAACTCAATCTATTTCCATTAATCTGTTTAGCCATGTGCCTTACTACCTTTTCTTTTAAAGCAGCAATTTCTTTCCTTTGCATTTGATGGTATCTCCACTGGTGTCTCTCTGGCATCTCTGCTCTGCTCTTCCTGTTTTGTGTTTTCTTAGTCTGCTAGCACTGGTCACAATTTCTTACTCTCCACTATGCCCTGAAATAAAGTGGTACTTTTACTAACCTTACTTTTGACATTTCCTGAATATCATATGGTTGGAATATGCCTTTGTGACTCCTTTAGTGTTTTGAGAACACCTCTTTTTTAATTGTTAATATCCATAAAACTTGCCTATATGCATTTTCCTGACTTTATTTTTTAAAGTGCTGAAAAATATCCCAGTGTCTAAATAAATTAACTTACTTATTCCTTTCTCTACAGGGAATAAGCAAAGATCTTCATTGCCTCCATGCATTGGCATTTAACAGACAAATCTTCTGTAGATATCTACATCCAGGTTTTTGATAAGACTAACACTTCAAATTCTTTGAGTAAACAATGTGGAAGAATTATTTGTGGATAAAATGGGAATATCAAGTTTGGATCTGTAGCAGCCTTTCAAACTGCTCTTTAATAAAGAAAGCCTTGTTATTTTGCCTTGCTATCAATGGTCAGAGATAATTCACATTGTTCCTTAATACTCAAAATTTGGTGTTGATCATGTCCTAGGTATTTACTATCGCAATATATTGTGATGTGTCAATATTTTAATCTCATTTATCTGAGGAAATAAAACATAAGTCATTGGTATCCATGGTGGAGTGACAGTCATTGTCCTATTTTTTAGCTAAGCTTTGTGCTTTATTATCTAGATTTATGTGTATTGCCAATCTGGCAAGGGAAACAATTGAAGCAATACTTTTATTGCATTGTCATTTTTATTTTTATTATGAATAAAGTTGCATTTTTTTATCCATGTACCCCCTTGTTCAAACTCCCTTCCCCCTCCTGCCCTTCCCAGTTACTCTCTCTTTTCCCCATTTCCTTATCTCCTCCCCAGCAAGGGCAGGAGGTCCCAAGGGCCCAAGGTGGCTTAGTTCAGCATCCACTCCAGGCAGTTCAATTTACCTCACCCCAACATCAAGACTGGGTCAGGTGTTCCTCTGGAGGGACTGAGCTCTAAGGTACCAGTCCAAGGTGTTTTAGATCCCAATCTGTTCAGTTGTTGTGGTTTGCAGCCTGGGAATGCTTTGCTTTTGTTTAATGAGTGAGTACATCCCCTGCTTATCTTTCTGAGTTTGTGAGACCTCGCTCTGAATGATATTCTCCAAATCGATCCATTTGCCTGCAAATTTTAGGATATTATTTTTTCTTACTGCTGAGTAGTACTCCATTGTGTAAATGTGCCACAGATTGTTAATTCATTCTTCAGTTTGGGGGCATCTAGGTTGTTTCCAGGTTCTTGCTATTACAAATAATGCTGCTATGAACATAGTTGAGCTGATGCCTTTGGAAAGTGAATGTGCATCTTTAGGATATATGCCCAGTAGTGGTATTGCTGAATCCTTGGGGAAATGGATTCCCAGTTTTCTCAGAAACCGCCATACTGCATTCCAGAGTGACTGAAGAAGCTTACACTCCCATCAACAATGGAGAAGTGTTTCTCTTGCACCGAAACCTCTCCAACATCTGTGTCTTTTATCTTAGTCAATCTGACAGATATAAGGTGGTACCTCAAAGTTGTTTTGATTTGCATTTCTCTGATGGCAAAAGATGTTGAACTTTTTTTCAAGTGCCTTTCAGCCATTTTTAATTCTTCTGCTCAGAAGTTCCTTTTTAGTTCTGAACCCCATTTTTTAATTGGGATTGGAAGGGTTTGGGGATCTTGTTCCTTGAGTTCTCTATATATTTTAGAAATTCTCTGTCACTTGTAGGGTTGGTAAAAAACTTTTCCCATTCTGTAGGCTGTTATTTTGTCTTATTGACTGTGTTCTTTACAGAACCCTCTCAGTTCCAGGAGGTCCCACTTGTTGATTGTTGTTCTTAGTGTCTGTGCTACTGATGTTATATTTAGGAAGTGGTCACTTGTGCCAATGTGTTGAAGGGTATTTCCCACTTTCTTTTCTATCAAGTTCAGTGTAGCTGGGTTTATGTTGAGGTCTTGGATCCACTTGGATTGATTTGAGTTTTGTGCAGGGTGATAGGCTTGGATCTATTTGCATTTTTCTATACACTGCCATCCCACTATGCCAACTCCATTTGTTAAAGATAATATCTTTTTTTCCATTGAATGTTTTGGGCCTCTTTGTCGAAGTTCAGATGTTTATAGGTGTGTGGGTTAATGTCGGGATCTTCAATTTGATTCCATTTATCCACAAGACTGTTTTTATGCCAGTACCAGGCTATTTTTATTATTGTAGCTCTATAGTATAACTTGAAGTTTAGGATTGTGATAGTTACTGAGGTTTTATGGTTGAGTAAACTGTTTTGGCAATGTTGGCTTTCCTGTTATTCCAAATGAAATTGAGTATTATCTTAAGCAAATATTTTCTCCTAGTCCCTGATTTATCTTTTCAAACTCCTTTGATTGTGATTGCTTTTTTTTTTTCTTAAACTTGAAATTGACAAGTGTCATTCCCTTGCTTTTTGGCTCTTAGAACATAACAGAATCATACACATGACATTGCTTAAGTCTTTTTGAGAACTTAGTGTGTAAAACTGTAACTTTTTCAGATGGTTCAAGCCTAATCATACCATATATTACATGATAAGCTAGAGAGAACACACAACAGAATTTACAAAGGCATAATGTGAGCATGGGTACCTGCTACACACACACACACACACACAATGCCCCTACTCTGTCAAATACTGAGGTTTGCATTTACCGGAGAAACCTGGCCAATTCTTCCTCCACAATGACAAGGTATATAACTGTTCATTTGGCCTAAAATGACAACATGACATCTTTAGGTGATATTAAGTGGCAGTGCATGCATTCATTCAAAATGAGATAGAGAAAGAAGCTACCTCGTTTTTTTAAGAGAGTGTGATGTTTGCATAAGCATTTTTATTATGAATAATTTGTTAATCCCTAACTCTATACTTATATATAGTGTTGTCATAAATAACAGCTGCAGAATATAGGCCATCCTCTTTTATTCCAATGACAGTTAGCAGGTTTCTGACATCCAAAACTTAACATTCTTCCTTGCTTCTTTCTTATTGACAGGAATGAATGGCAGCCAAAAGCTGAGACACAAAATAGAAAAATAAAAATATTTTTAAGTGAAAGGATTTTAAAACTGGGCACATAAATGGAAAATGAAAAATAAAAGCCATTTGAATATGCTTTGACTTAAACCTTTTAAACACCTTACAGCTCTATTATGGAAAAGAAGGACTTGCATTCTTTAAATTGACTTTAATTTTTTTAAACTTTGTTTAGAATTGACAGTGAGAAGTAACCGCTTGGCCCTCAAGGCCTTTACAAATTAGTCCTGGCCTGAGCAGAGTTGCTGTTGTTACAGCATCAAGAGAAGGAGAATGAGCAAGGAGTGGAAAGGGCACAGGCACTTGCGGCTGGGCCATCTATGAGATGCCAAAATGTCCCTGAGCTGAAACAGAGGAACCAGTCTCCACATATGACAAACCTTCAAAACCTGCCAAATAAAGGAGACTGGGAAAAAGGGAGCTAGGAGAGACTCCTTGCTTTATAAACTCCAAAATGGAGCCTGTTTGACTAAGGATGAGAGCATCTATCACTAATCTCCTAATGGCTTCTCAGGAGCTTTTGTGCCACCAACCTCTCTGGAACTCAATCCCACCTTGAACTGAGAGTATTGATGATTGACAGGCATGCTCTTGTTTTGTTCCTTCCATTCTCATTTTATTTCTTGCTTTGAATGTTTAGTTAAGAACAAAGTAAGTTTTATTTATTATTGCATGACATGCTTACTTACTGGATACATACTTTCTGTATTTTTAAGAGAACTAAGTCTAATAACAGCTGTTCCACTGATACTTTTCAGGCTGTTTCCCTTTGACGCAGCCTGATCTTTCTTCCAGGCCAGTTACAGAACCAAGTTGTTTGTCTTACCTGATAGGATTATAGGACTGAATAACTCATTGACCACTAATATTACTGTTAGTGATATTATATATTCAACTCTCAATTTTAGATACTCTTTTTTCAATCTTAAGTATTTATAATTCCATCAGTGGTAATTCTTCGAAACAAGAATGTTTTATGTGTTTACTTTCTCTTGTTTTCTTACAATATTTTTTATCATCATCACTAAATTTTCCAGTTGTCCCACATATCCTGGGATCTGAAGATTTGTTGGTAAAAAGTTCTCACACAGCATAAAATGCATGCTTTTCCTGAAGATATGTATGTTTCAGGACTTACTAGAGCTTTAATGGACTGATTGATTTCCCTTAGTTCCACAACCTAATGCATTTTAATCTATAGATATATCCGCATAGGCTTATTTGCATGGCCAATACACAGGTGCATATCTATGCATATTTATTTTAAGTAATTTAGAATGTTAATTCTGTAGATATGATAATGCAATTTTAAGTTTAGAAAAATCATGGCACTGAAGCGTGGCAACGTTGAGAGTCTGTAGAATTCAGCAGTGTACCTTCATCATATATCTTTAGCTCAAAGTAACTTCTCAATTATGCAAAATACACAATTCATTTTAGCCTTGTTATTTAAAACATACACTTTCTCTATAGGTTTCTTTATGGGTTTTTAAATTATATCTCATTTCTTCTCATAATGTAACATTTTCTGAAAGATAAAAAGAATAGATGTGGTAAAGAGCTACCAGACATTCTTTTTAGTATCAGATAATAAATACTATGTGAAACAACAGGCAAAGCTGAAGCTTCTTTGAGGCTGAAGAGACTGCTTAGTCATTTAAAGCAATTGCAGCTCTTCCAGAGGACCCAAGTTCTGTTCCCAGCACTATCAGTGCAGTTCAAACCTGCCTGTAACTCGGATTCCAGAGGATTAGACACCATCTTCCAACCATGCAGCATAACGTTCACATAATGGTAATTATTACTTTTTAAAGTGTACTTTCTCTAGGTGAATTAAAATAAGGTGTTCTAAGTGTTTTTTGTTTTTTGTTTTTTTATTTATTTAGCATTGCTCAGATTTCTTCTGTTTGTGTCCCAATAGTATATAAGAATCTCAGTGTACTTTCAGGGCTCTTCAAACTCTGTGTAAAACTACAGAAATAGGTAACATTCGTTGCTTGAAGAATATTTGGCAAGTCCAAATGACACTTGCTTACATATTAGATTTTATTTCTGAAGTTATTTAGTGTCTGTGAGTATTATTAATTATATACTAATTGCATTTTTATCAAATAGGTAATAAATGGCCATGGAACATTGTTAGGGTAAGCTTTAGTGTTGTGTTTTGGGATGCAGTGAAACACAAGAATGATGCTGCAGCTTGCATTATGTGCACATCCTATAGCTTAAAGTTGAGGCTTATTGAAGACCAGCTTTTCAAATTTTATCTGAAGGATATTATGTCTCACTTATGAGTCCCACTGTTGCTTTTATGTTGTCATAAAGACTTAATGATGTCCCATCAACACGCATTAGTATTTCCCTTAAGCTGAGGTGATGCTAAACCTATCTGAATCCTTTAGCATCTCATATCATCTTAATAAGTAGTCATATTTTAGAGCAAGTAAAGAGCCTGTGTTAAGGGTGCAAATGAGAAAGTTGAAGCAATATCTTGACGACACGATGCAATATGGAGAGATGAAGAGGAATAGCTTTGAGGGAGCTTTCTACCTTAGAACATTCAAACTAAAAATAAGACTATTCCATGTTATCCTGAGAACTACTGAGAGCCCAAAACATCTGTGTGTTGTTGGAAGCATTAGTGCCCATGTCAGGTTGCTACCCAGTAAAGAGAGCATAGAAATCATTTTAGCATGTTGTGTATGAAAAAGAGCATCAACACTATGAAAAACATTCCCACCCAGACTTGTTTTCCTCTTTAAAACTGGGCATATTAATAATTTATTTTCAAGAAGCTGTGTGGAAGGGATGCATTATTAATGAGATCATGCTTTATAGTGTTTCAGAATTTCTGGCACTTCCAAGTCTATCATCTCCCCTGCATCATAGAAAAGTAACACTCAATAGAACATCTTCCTAGGGTTCTGAATACAATAATGTGAGAAAAGCCAATGGTTTTGTTTCTACATTGTCATTGTCCTTTTCTTTTGACCATGATTCCTAGCCAAATGGTCATGGGAAAGAAATGATGATGCCTTTGGAAAGGCATTTCCAGAGTATGTTAATGAAAGGAAGGCCTGTGGGAAAGAATCAGAGAACAAGCACAAGCTCTCCAGTGTTTTCCAATTGCCTGAGCAGAGTTAAGAGATGATGAAGGGGGCAGTTTTTTTCTGACTGAGGGCCACAGAGTACTTACTGCAAGCTCTGTGTCTTGCCAACTCTGCTCTATTTGTCAGACTCTTGTAGAGAGAGTGTACAGCCAGTTTCACGTAATTTTGAAGATCACTTAAAATGAACTAAAAACATATTACTAGATTTAAGCCAGCTACTCCATGTCATTAGCAAACCACCTGGATTTCTTCCATCAGTCACAAAGAGCAAGAAACACTGACCTTTCTCTTCCTATGTGGTTGGGTAAACCAAGTGATATTGTTTTGCACATAACTGTTGCACACAATCATATTTTAGGATCACAGTTTCCACCAATCATTTTGATTCTCCTGCATTCTTCTCTAGTAGCCAAAACCTAGAATACTGAGAAAGAGTATGGGCTTCCCTTTGCCGTTTTCCAGCTGGTATGCCTTGAGGATTAGATATAGGCACTGATACAGGGGGTATATATATTTTTTATTGTATTATTATCTGGTGTGTGAAGAACATCCCCAATTGTCACTTTAGCCTGTGAAAGTCACGTCAATCCTGGCTTCTGGCAGCATATTTCAGGATTCAAGTACCCTTTGGCTCTTTTGAAACCTTTTTGGAACCAGATATTCTGTAAGAATATATAAGTTTCAGTTTATATATTCTTACATTTTCAGAGGATTAAAATCATGACTTATGGCAGGAAGCATGGCTACATGTAGGCAGACACAGTGTGGGAGCAATAGGTGAGAGAGCACATTTTGAGAAACAAACACTAGAGATCACTAGTGCTGGCTTAGGAAATCTCTGAGTCTATCCTCCAGTGACACATGTCCACCAACAAGGCTGCAACTCCTCATTCTGCTCAAATACTTTAACCTGCTGGGGACCACGTATTCAAACATAAATCTTTGACGATATTCTCAATCATGTTTTCCTATGGTTAACACTCTTATTAAATTTTAAATACTGATACTGTTCAAATACAAAAATTACCATTATAGTCCGACACTGGATTTCTATTTTCTTAGTGTTGAAGGGAAATGGCACCTTACACCTTAATTTTACATCATTTTGCTTAATGTAAGAAGCAACAATGATCAGGAATATAGTAAGGGCAAGAATAATTATTCAGCTGGCAGTTTTCTATTTTTAATATTATTTTCATAGGCAAATCATATTAATCTTAGATGAATAATGAAAACTTATCTTAAAAATATATGTAGATGATAAATGAAAAGACTAGGTGGATATGATATTATACCCAAGTTGCCCTGAATTAGCTATTCTCACAAGGTTTACTGAGATGCATTGCTCTTCTCTTCACAACTCTGTCCTTGTAGATAATTTAATTTACAGAGATTCCAAGATCAGCACTTGGGTGAATAAACAAATTACTTAAGATAATTTTTCAGTCATAAATCTTATGCCCAATACATTTTGAGAAATATCAATATTATCTTTTGAATAATACCCTCATTTTAAAAACTTCAGAACGCTAGAGCTTACAGAGAAAGCTCCTTATGAACTTAACAGCACTGGACAACAGGATCTGCTTTGTCTTACCTGACAACAACCCAAAGATCAATGACCCAAAGAGCACAATCTATTCAAGCCAGCTCTCTCTCTCTCTCTCTCTCTCTCTCTCTCTCTCTCTCTCTCTCTCTCTCTCTCTCTCTCTCTCTTCCTCCCTCTCTCCCTCCCTTCCCCTCTCTCTTACTCTGTTCTTCTTTCTTCTGATCATCTCAGCTACTATAACAGTGACAACTGTCATTCAGTATTTCTCTACAGCAAGGATTTTCGATAGTTCTGAAACACAAATGAACAAAATTATTACTTGAATAATAATTTTAAAAGTTATTTGTTCAATTAAAATAACTTAGCATTTACCCCCAAATGCTATGATGATCTCCATGGTATCAAGTTAGAACTCTGTCTTTAAGGTCAACTTATAAATTGGGTATTTGAAACTGGGCCACACACACACATCAATGCTCGTATTAAATCAATGTGGCCAAGCATAATTCAGATTGAAATTCCATCTGATCACAAGCAGATTTCCTGAAGGGCAAGGGCTCTGAGCTTTTGGTGTCCTTCCCAGACAGGTACAATGAATCAAATTAAGGCCAGAAATCTAAGTTGGTCAGTTATTTTGTAGCAAAAACAACATGAGTATGTCTGTGGACCTGCTCAGACTAAGAGACTCCCTGGTGAGGATCCTGTTACATGCTGAAGGCATGTTATGGCGCCTTCAGAGCATGATACAGCCTATTTTTGAAGTAATTATTAGTGAATAAACTCTGAGTACTTTTTCAAATAAGGTAAATAAATGTTTCCTTCATTTTCCCACTAAGAACAATAAAATACTCAGATATAACATAATGTATATAAAACTAGAGACTTGACTGATTAGGTTTCTGAAACAAAAAAAATGATATAATAGGAACTTTGGTGATCAATATTGAAGAAATTAATAATATCAAAATACCAATAGGTGCAGACAAAAATGAACAATAACAACAATTTACTACAATATACAGTAACAGTGTATTAGTAAAAGGCATCCTCAATTACGGAAAACCTTTAGAAAATAAGTGCTCTGTGATATCCAATACCATAGGAAAACATAAGATCTCACTATAGCTGGGACATTCAGAGCAGAGATGGGAAATAAACTTCTATGCTCATCACCATGAATTACCTTACTGGGGAAGTCTCATGGAGAACCAAACAGTTTGGTCTCAGGAATATGCCTGATAGTAAGAGGTATGATCTCCTTTTTTTTTTTTTTTTTTTTATAAAGTTATATATACTATACATGCTCTTTGCCTACAATTAGTAGTAAAAGGACATTTTTGTTTCATGTATTGTGATGTTTATTTTATATAGATTATGCACAAATATAATTGAAGATACTTATTTTTTAAAGTTATTAATCTAAGAAAGAATATTAAACAAACCTAAAACCACTTATAAAACTACTACATGGAAAGTAACCTTTAATAGATATTTAAACATGTATTCATAATACTGTGTTCAAGGATAGTGTAGTATGTGATTTCCATGGAAACCAAGCAAATTGTAAGATATTTCTAGGTATTTCTAACCTACAAGAAAGGGTCATTGGCTGAAAATAGGGAATCCATTCTGTTTTCAGTGTCACTGGCAAAAAAAAAAAAGTTCAGAATATCTACCCTTGTACCAGAATAAGGCTGTCAGTCTTAACTGTAAGCTGGAGTAAGGTCAAGGCAGACCAACTAAAAGAAGTTGGTATAAAATTCATAATTCCAAAAGAAAATACTAAAAATGTACATTTCCATCACATTACACTTTAGTTTAGATTATAAAATAATTAATTAGACACCAACATTGAGATGATGAGATCTTAAATCATCTCACAAATATTTTAATGCATTTATCATTAAAATGTCTCAATGAACAATTGTAAATACACTGAAGATGAGTCTCAGCCAAGAAAACATTGCTCTTAGGAAAAAAGGAGGTATAAAGATGTAAGTGAGGTTTATGTCAGTGAGAGGCAAATGGAAATCACAAACAAAGTATCAGCAATAAAATCATAAACCTCAGTGGACAGGTTCATTACCAGTAGGCTCAACCAATAATTTCTAATAGAGTACAATAAAAAATATTCAGCATGAACACAAGAAATTTTTACTTAAAAGTTGAGTGTAGCCTTGGAAACCCATAAACTAGATAAGATCTGAAGACAGGGCTAAAATACAAAACACCATCAAATATAACAGAAACATTATGGTCAAATTTAGAAAAATAAGCCAACCTAAAAAATTAAAAAGCTAATTTCAGCACTAAATAGGTATGTCTCAACAATTTCAGTCCTGGGCACATTGTAGTCAAAATTCAGAAAATGGGAAATTAAAGCAAGAAAAATAGAAATGACACTCTTTTTTTGGTGAAAACATTTTTACAGTAGTGTATTTCTCAGTAGAGCTCATAAAAAGCAGTAAGAAGTAACATGTATGAATAAAATATAAAATAAAACTCAAAACAGGCAAGAAACGAATGTTCATTTGAAATATTATTCAATAATAAAACCAAAATGTCTGAGCAAGGCATGAAGACTTTAATACCAGTAGTCAGAAAGCAGAGGCAGGACAACCTATGTTAGTTAGAGGCTAGCCTGGTCTACATAGTGACATACTATTTCAAGAAAAAGAAAGAAAGAAAGAAAGAAGGAAGAAAGGAGGAAGGAAAGAAGGAAGGAAATTATCCAAACTAACCAAAGAGCAGGGAGAGAGTATCCAAATCAACAAAATCAGAAACAAAAAGGGGAACTTAACAACAGACCCCCAGGAAATCCAGAAAATTATCAGGTCCTACTTTGAAAATCTATACTCCACAAAAATGTGGAACCTAGAAAAATGGACAGCTTTCTGAACAGGTACCATTTACCAAAATCAAATCAAGACCAGATTAAAGATCTAAACAATCCTATAACACCAAAGGAAATTGAAGCTGTCATTAAAAGTCTCCCAAATATAAAAAGCCCAGGGTGGGAGTGCTGTCTGCAGAATCCCAGCACACTCTGGAGCAGGGGCAGGTAAACTCTGCCCCTGACCACATCCACAGCTCTTGCTGAGGGAATTTGCATGGCTCCCACCACGACCTCGAACTGAGCAAAACAACAACTGCAGGGGTCTCTGAAAGACAGAATCAGACCCTGACCAGAAAGGTGAAAGGAGGCACACAAACCAAAGTGCCACAATTGACCAGGACCCATCTAATCGTGAACCACTGAACCCATGGGCAAACGTCAGTGCAAGAAATTACATAATACTACAAAGGACAACATGGTAACTCCAGAAGAGAGTGGCGATCTTACAAATACAAGACCTGAACTGAGCAATGAAGAGGAAACAGAAGGAAGCAACACCAAAAATTCCTTTTTGATGATCATCGAAGCACTCAAGGAAGATATGAAAAAAAGCATTAAATAAATAGAAGAAAATACAAACAAAAAATTGGAAGAGATGAACAAATCTATGAAAGAAACATGCCAGGAACTAAAAGCTGAAATAAAAGCTGAAATAGAAGCAATAAAAAAGGCACAAAATGAGGCAAAAATGGAAATAGAAAACCTGAAGAAAAAAGCTGGAACTACAGATACAAGCATAACAAACAGAGTTCAAGAGAT
>PVIH01025568.1:0-20418 GCA_004025045.1 Sigmodon hispidus
CACTTGCCCCTTGGCTCCAATAGCAGACCCTGCTATACTGCTGCACTCCATGGGCCTTTTCCCTTCTTCCTCCTGGACACAATGTGATCAGCTAGCCTGTTCCACCCAGAGAACTATGTGGGGTGGATTTATTTGAGTAAGTTTTATAAGTCTCCTTTGTGTTTTCTGTGTGTCCTTTGTTTACATTTGTGTTTTTTTTTTGTGTGTCTTTCTGTTTTGGATATCCTTTTGTAAATGGGCCCCAAATTAATAAATGCCGGAAAATGTCTAATTAGAATCTCAGAATGACCAGAGCCTGGGAAACTGATTGAAGTCCCTTTGATTGGTTAGGATTTGATTTGGAAGCAAACATTTGAATTTTTGTTTTTTATCTTGGTGCCAGGAGGTATGTTTGTATTTTTTGTAGTAACACATTTTATGACTGTTTGTCCTTTTTCTGACTCTACAGAGTGATGACAATATGGGACACACTAAAAATATTCCTACCGACATTACTTAATGGAAGCAAAGGCAGTGTTGGGCACTTCCTGATAGTGGGAGTGGACAGCCTATTGGTGACTCTGGGTACATAATTGCTGAGTGCTCAGCATGCCCTGTGCACTGAGGAGTCCAGACATGACTTGTATGATGCTAGTCTCCAATGCAACAAGCCACAGCATGGCGATTTTGCAGCAGAAAGCATGCATTAGTGAGCTGGGGCATTGTGGAGCAAAGAGCTTGCCTGACCCAGGGCCCCTGAGGGACTGTGACTGGTGAAGAATGGCTCTGTGGAACTCATGGCCATGACGTGGCCTACACAAGCTGTCCAATAGCGAGGCCAGACTGAGGAGGAATTTTTAATCTGATTCACTGGTGCACTTGACAAAGGCTTAAATAAGAAGAGGGTGTGAGGCTGCAGAGCTGTGGATCTGCCCACTCAGGCAGATGATAATAACATCTCCACCACCAGGATCCTTTCCTAAAATACTCAGTAAGAGAGGCCCCCAACTTTCTCTCTGCAGAATGGCCTGCTCAAGCATGTGATGGCATCTCTCCCCAACAGAGTACTGGCTGCCATTTCTGTCCTGAAAGTGCTTTAAAATCCAGCCTACAAAGATGGAAAGAAATGTCCTGTGTCAGGAAATTTTATGACAGAAGAAACTGGAAGTGTTAACAACTCCTGAAAGTGTATCTCCTGTAAATAAGATGAGCCATTTGAACCTTCCACACAGAGAGCTGACCATGTCTGGTTTGAGTGTTTGCTCAGAGAATAAATACAAAGGCATAGGTTTGGATGAATCAGTAAGCCTCATCACATTCTTGTTTTGTACTCTGTTAATCCCTATGAGGAGGCGAGCCTACAGGATGAAACTGAGGCAGGAGATTCTGCCCTGATTGTCCTAGTGGCAAGCTGGGAACAACTTTGCTCTTGCAGGCTGACTGGGTGCCAGAGCCCAGAAATCCACACAGCGAGCATCACATTAAAGAAGGGTCAGAGGTGGCAGCAAAAGCACTGTCCTGGTCAGCCTCAGAAAAGAAAGAGACAAGAGCAGGGCTAGGTCAAAGCCCCTCAAGGCACTGCTCTTCAGGTAAAACCAGTTCCAGTTCCACCACCTGAGTGTCTGGGTGTGTCCTGCTGTTTCTCTGGGCTCACAGGCTTTGGAAGCAGGCCATGGGGATGCCCAGAGGAGCTTTTGCTGAGTGGCTTTTCACTTTGTCCCTTACAACAGGAAGCAGCACTAGGGTCCCTTACAAACAGCCTTGCTTAGGGCAGCATCTGGCATTGATGACGTGCATGGGGGCAGGACTTCCTGCTCCTATACTCCCCAGCTGTGATGATGTAAAAGGAAAGGACGTTTTGGTTGTGTGCCTCTAAGGCTCCAAGAAAATGTTGGTTCCCAACCGCCCCAGCTGCAATGATGAGGTAGCACGGGGCGTTCCTTTGTGCTTGGGACTGTGGAGGCTCAAGACTAGATGGGCTCCAGAGGGCATAGAGTGGCTGGCTGGAGGGCTGGTGAGACGGCTTGTCGGCAAAGGAAGAGCTAAGGTTGCTGTTGCTACCCTCTCAGGCCTTCTAGTTTTACAAACTACCTCGTCTCTTCCCATGCTTGGACAGTCTACTAGACATCCTGGCTTATTGGTTCCTCTGCAGCCTGCTGCATGAGAGGTTACTGAGACCAAGGCAGGCTTCTGGTGTGGGCAAGGTCAACACCCCATTTGTGGCTCTAGACCCTTTGGCTCCCATGCCCAGGTAGCAGAAGGGAGTGGGTAGTGGTGGTTAGATCTGTTCCAAGGGGAGAGAAGATTCTCTTGGGGCGAAAACTGCTGTGGTACTTGGGTAAGATCCAAGAAACCTATCTGAGTTTGGGCAGTAACCTCTCTTTCTTCTGGCATGGTAGGCAACTGGTTGGAAGCCTGTAGCCCTCCCCCTCCACACCCGCCCATAAACTCCAGTTTGGATTCCTGGTAAAGTAGTGCAAGCCTGTGTTAGGAGGCCTTGAGGTAAGTTCTAATGCAGTTTTGGATGCACATGAAACTCGTTAAAGAGCTCTTTGGTGCACTGTGGCTTGGTAGCTAGCCGAGTAATTGACTTGGCAGCTGAGTAATTAATTTGCTAAATGAAAAGCAACTCCAGGTTACTTTGTGATGGAAGAGCTACACTGCTATTTTCTTTGTCTTTTAAGACAGCTGTGATTGAGATATTTGCAGGTATTGCTGAGGTAAGGTTTGAAATGTTAAGTGTGTTTTGTTCTTGATGCTTAGGTGTTGCTGGGTTTGTAAAGTGTGAAACCTGTCATCAAGTGTGTTTTGGCCTTGATAACTGGCAAATCCTTAGTACAATTTCTAATTAAAATAAAAAGACACGTGAGTTACTTCTAGTATTTGAAGTTTTTGGTCACTTCATAATTATCAATCCACTTCCTTCTCAAAGATGTCTAGGATAAAGATACAT
This sequence comes from Sigmodon hispidus, assembly GCA_004025045.1. Taxonomy (NCBI): domain Eukaryota; kingdom Metazoa; phylum Chordata; class Mammalia; order Rodentia; family Cricetidae; genus Sigmodon; species Sigmodon hispidus. The sequence continues at coordinate 2,933 of PVIH01025568.1, forward strand.
TTGTTCTGAGCTTCTCAATAAATAATAAATGTACAGCTGAGGTCTAATAAACCGAGTAGGTTGTTAAAACTGTGCTTCTGTTACCAGCTGCATCAAATAGTCAAGTCTCATTTCAATTAGAAGACAACTAAAGGCTTCAGAGGGGAGCATGCATTGATAGAAGAGTGACTAAGCATTCATGCAGAAAGGCTGGACTGGTGTCAGGAGGCTGCACTCAGTGGATTAGGTCCTCTGTCCAAGGGCACTAGGGAGAAGGGGCCCTGTGTCCTTGCATCTCAGTCTTAAACTGGCCCTCTGGCCATGCCCCAAATACTGGTACCCCAAGGCCATAGGTGATTCCCAGATCTACACTGGCCAACAAAGTAATAGCACCTACTCTTCACTACATATCCCCCTTTTGTAGAAATAAGAAATTCTAAACCTAAGTATAAAACTATGTACAATAGAAACAATTATCAGGTAGTGTTCAGAAGCGGGAAAGGGCAATACTATAAACAAAGTTAAGCAAGAACAACATCAAACACAAAAAATACTAAATGTTCAGAATCTTGGTAAATGATAAAACAGAGATTACTCCAAGACTGTCTCATCTTGAGTAATCTGAGTCTAGTTCCTAAATGTTCTTATCTAAGATACAAGATGATGATGACTGAAACTACTTAATCTTCAATCCTATCAAGATCTGAAAAAGAAAATATATTACCTGAATAAGCAATAAGTGTAAGCATTCAACTCCTAAAATTTATTAAGAGACGATAGTTACAGCTGGCTTTGTAGACAATCAGGCAAAGCTTTTTTTTTTTTTTTTTGCATTGTTCACACATTCAGTTTTTTGACTATAAGCCTAGAATGTCTGACAGACATTTTCAGAAGCAGGATATTTTCAGAAACCTTTTTATTCTGTCTTGGCAAAGTTTAGCATTCTCTTATCCTTCATCCTGCTTATCCATAATCTGCCAGGGAAAAAGAACTCCATGTGGAGTGCCTTTGATGCCCAATATCATCCTGTTAATGAAATTGTGCTCCCAAGAGCAATCAAGTCTTACACCAGCTAAAGTTATGAAGAATAAAACTTTTAGATGCCATATTCTCTAGATGTAGGATGTGTGAGGATTGCTTATCTGTCTGACAAATGTTATTTTATATCTAGAAAACCTAATTATCATGACTATAAAATGACAGATATGAGTGATTATAACTTTTAATTTTTATCAACCTAGATAACTTAAAGACTAAGGCTTATATTATAGCAATAGACAATCTGTAAACATACTTACACTATAAGGTTAATGACTTTGAGTTTTACAACATGCAGAAACCCTTAAGAAGAGTTGGAAATGTATATTGCAAATGACAGTGTCCTTAATGTGTATCAATAATTGGTTCAGGAAGGCTTCATTCAGTGGGCCTGGTTCTCCATCAAAGTGCACAAGGTAGAACGAGATTTGTATATGTGGGCCCCAATCTTAAAATGGCCCTCCTGCCGTTGACCAATGTTGGTTTCTCAAGGACATAGATTATTCCTAGGTCTATGATTATCAAGAGGCCATGCCTTTAGATTAAGGTGATAACACCTGTTTTCCACTAAGATACCAGGTCCCAGTCTTCTCTTCCTCAGTCAACCTATAATTGGGAATGCCCCATGAGTCTATAGCTGCATGCTGGACAGCAGAATGCATTCTAACAGGAGTGGAAACCCTAGGCTTTTTGGGCAACTTATTCAAGTTGCTTGCTTATGCCTTTAGTACCTGCTGGGTCTTGATCTTTTACATACCACTACAATTTGATAAGAAATTCCACCTGTGCATGTTCTATTTTATGAATTGGTGGGACTGATGAAGCATAGCTTATGATGGGAAGTTTAGATTGCATGGTAAGAATGTGGCCCATCTTCAAAAGTTCACTGTGTCCTAGTAGCAGGGCTTAATGGAATGGTCTCACATACTTAGCCATACTTATTTTTGGAACATTGTTCTTGGGCATGAGTGGCAGACATTTGTAATAACCTTAATAAATATTATATTGTTTCAATTCTCCAATGCTCTTATTCTTGCATGTTTTCAATTTTTTCTTTTTTTCCACATATGGTGTGTGTGTGTGTGTGTGTGTGTGTGTGTGTGTGTGTGTGTGTGTGTGTATAAATTGCATCATGGCATTTAAAACCCACAGTGAACTCCCTGCCTCTGTGTCCAAAATGCTAGTACTAAAATATGCAATACCACACATGGCTTGAAATATAATTTTTATCATCTAAGTTTTTTCTTTTATGGTGATCATATAGGCCAGGAAATTGGGGTGATATATGTAGTGAGCTTGTATTTGTACTGGTAATGGAAGCTGGATGCTCTGAAAGTATATTTAGTGCTCTTAACTGGCAACATAGTTTCCATTCTATGTTTTCTACTTTTGATTATGCTTCCAAGGCATATTATATTGATTAAAATGTGTAATCTGTCTCCATTTGATATACTTAGTGTAGGGAGGGATGAGCCCCTAACTGTTTTTCAAATAAAACATGGTCAGCTCTTTAACCATTCATCAAAAATGGACACAGCAGGTTGTGTTTATATTTTTGGCATGCTTTCTCATATGTACATTGCACGGTACAATTTGGAAGAGATTTGGGAAGAAATAGATTAAAGAGACAAAGGGGAAATGTGATATACTATTTTTAATTAGGAATTTATATAAATAAATTCTAAATAAAAACATAGAGACTAAAATTATGGCTCAGCAATTAAGAATGCTGTGTGTTGTTAGAAAGGGCCCAGTTTCCATTACCAAAAATCACAACGTAGCTAACCATTTGCTGTAACTCCATTCTCAGATATTTCTAGACTTTTCCTAGCCTCTGTAAGTTCTGTGCCCTGACACTTGCAGGCAAACATTATATAACTATTTTTAAAATGTTATCAAAAGGAAGAAATGAAATTTGCCACAGTGATGTCATAGCCTTGAGACAGCCAATAGCCAGGCTGGTTAAAATGAACACCTCCTGATCTTTAACGGAAGCAGCTGTGACCTTCCACTGACCCACCCTGCTAAGAGGCAAAAGCAGCTTTACTGTGAGGTTAAGAGAAGAGCTCATTATAACTGTTCATCTAAGAGCAGAGTGTACAGTGCTGTGAAGTGACTCCTTAAAATCTTTTTTAAAATATATTCATGTTCTCTCCTACTGTAATTTGAATAATTTTAGCAATGGAACCTGATTTTAAGTACTTGTGGTAAGATATGAACATGCCAATGACAATTTTCCTTCATTTTATAATTTATATATGTTTCTGCATGACTTTGAAGAAGCTCTTATATGTCTCTGCTTCTACAATGTGATCATACTTAGAAAGAGATAGAGCCTGCATAGGAATAGGAACAACTCTACATGAATGTGTCAGGACTCTCTAAGTAAAATCTACATCCTTCCTTTTTTAGGAAACAACATTGTTTTGGAAATAATTCTCATACTCTACCTCCCTACTATAGATAGACGTTTTTCTTCTCTCTTCTGTTTTGTCTGTTTGGATGGATATTTTCGTAGTAAAATGACAACCTCTGGAATTAACTAGTGTCCAATGTGTTGGGTACATCTGTGAAGGATTTTTAAAGTTTGAAAGTAAAGACTCATCTTTGAGATGATATCCACTGTTAGCTGCTTGGTAACAATGCACATCTTCAATCCCTGCAATCAAAAAACAGTTGGATTTTCTGAGTTTAAGTTATTTCAAACCAACCTAGTCTACAGGATGAGTTCTTCTGTTTCAAAAATCACCTGAAACAAAGAAATAGACAATGTATAAAATTCAGCTTTAATCTGTGTTACATATTCTGGTGGAAGCCTACATACATAAATGATGTTGAAGGTGGAAGCTGTAACTCTAAATTTGTAACAACACTGTACTGAAGTAAAGACTCTGAAAACTAGCAGTAGGGATTTGTTTATCCTAACAAAATTCGTAACCAGCTATCCAAATGATGACAGATACCATAACCCACTGTCTGAATGACCAAAAAGAGTAATATTTTCTGAGGAGTCAAGGCTGGTGTTTTAAAGCAGTTACTGTATGGAAAAGGGTTAATTTACTGGTGTCAGCAAAGGTCCTGGTGTGGGAAGGTATCCTTACCTACCTGAGCAGGCCTAGCCACAGATAGGAAGTGACTGCCGGCTTCTTACTAAAGCCTGAGGTAAAGACACCAGTGAGTTAGAAGGTATCATCTGCCTGACTGTGAAGCCCCAGTTGCACAGCCCAGCCTCTGTGTCCTACCCGTGCCTGTAGCAAGGGCACCATAGTTGCAGACTCCAGACTCCAGGTGACTACAGCCCTGGTCTGGCCCCTCCTGGGGAAGTCTCCTGTAGGCCATGTTGTGGCTGTGAGTACTATGGGGCAGTTTTCCACTAGCCCCAAGTCCCCTTGAACCCTGGTTCATGCATGTTCTTAGCACCCAAAGGCCCCCACTTAGTGCGTTATGCTCCTTGTTCCAGTCTCCATCCCTTGGGTCCTGCATGGGGCTCATCCTCAAAATTGTCTTGTCTGGCCCTGTGGGGCTCATGGCCTAATCTAGTGCTCAGCCACTAGGTTCCTGTGGTCCCCACAGTGGCTACAGTCCCACTAATGTTTAGAGAGCTAGAGAGCAAGAGTACTCTTAATGTGTTTCATACTGTCAGTCAGTGTCATGAGGCATGAAAAAGACTAATAGAATCATAACTTTTAAGACTATGAATAGAATAAGCAAATGTTCTAGCCTCCAGAAACAAAACCAAAACTGAGATGCTGGCTTTCAAATCAAATACTAATTAACTAACTGGAACTACTCTTGGTTCTCCAGCCTGTGGTCCTTCTGATCATCCAGTCAGACAGTTTTTAGGCATTTACAAATATCAGGTTTATTGACAAAAGGATATGAAAAAACAAAGACACAAAATGAAAGTAAACATAGCAAACATTGAAGTAAACACAGAAAACACAAAGTAAACATTGTAAACTTACTAGAATCAATCCACTCCACATATTATAGGAACTGTACAAGCTATCTGGCCACACTGTATCAAGGAAGACTGAGAAGTGCCTATGGAGTACAGGAAGATAGCAGGGTCTGCTATTTCAGTTAAGGACTACTGCTATTGAAAGGCCGATGTGGAAAAGGTCTTTGTCTGGGATGGAAGGCAAGGTCAGGTAGTGTTGTGCTTTGTCTTTAAGTCTACTGTAATCCTATGAGAATTCCTCTTGTCACTCAGTCCTCACTAGCCAGTCAGGCCCTTCAGGCTACCTGCCAGTCAGAAGTGGTGCAGGATCCTTGCAGTAGCCAGCTCCAGGATTGGCTTTGAAGAGGAGTGGGCATCAGAAGTTGTGTGGTGTGCTGTGAGTGCTGCTGCAGGGAGCGGAGCAGAAAAATGTCCAAACCGGGAAACCACAACATGGTGAGTGAAGCTTGCTCTCCCCAGATGTGGCTGAGCAGGTGATGAGATGCAGGATCAGGTGTTGTGGGTATGCACCAGATATGGGTAAAAATGTGCAGTTGGAATCTGTCCTGATATGTTCCATGTGATCCTTGAAATTCCCTGAACTGAGGGCCAGAACTCTGAAAAACTTTGTCTTTGAACTACATTAATATTAAGAGTCTCATAATTATATAGTATTTGAGATCCTGCATACATTTTAAAAACATTATCTCTCATTCAAAACAATATGCAAAATAGCAATAAACACGTTTTCAAAAGTTTCTGTCATTTCTGAAGTAATTAGAACATACTAATGTTTTTTAGGTATATACTGATTCTGTAATAATCTGTTCACTTGAATTTTATTGTAAAGTTTTCATTTCCTCACTGTTGCAGGCTTACAAGCAATCATTAATCCTAGGGGAAAATATTGTCTAAGTGGTTCTAATAGACACTCTTTTTTATTATGAAAAGTGAGATCCTTTTAGTAGTCAAAATTATTTTCAACCAAGTTAAAATATCAGGAGGCTTCAGTTGTATCTCTTCAATTTTGGTGGAATAAACTCCTTATCGAACCCATTTTTTAGTATTGGCAAAGGGGAAAATGGTGTGTACCAATGGTTTCTAGTTGTTGATTACTTATAGTTTGCTTTTCATTAGAATCTTTTTGTTCTTGTTTAAAAGACCATGACATGTATTTATAAGTGTGTCTTTATGTTTCATTTTTTGTGGTGTCATCTATGTTTTTAGTTTTATTATTATATAAATATAATTTTTCTCCGAAAAAAATGATGGACCATCCATTTTATATTCAGAAAATTTCTTGTTGTGGGTTCCTTGAGTTTATGTTGGTTTGGAAAGTTTTTTTAGAGAGACAGTTTTAGTTTTTCCTTCTTGATCTTTGAGGCTTTTCTTTTCCCATTTTCTTGCCTGTCTGTGTTTGCCAGTTGCTACCATCTTCATACTTGGGACTTTTATCTGCTTAAATGGTTGATATGAATAAGACATTATCTATAAATCTTTAAAACCTTCTTAGAGTCTGTCAAAATGACAGCCTACAGTCATCTGAATAAAAATCATTTGAGGGTGTGCCTACATCAGAATGTCTGATGGCTGTGTCTGAGATAGACTATGTTGATTTTGATTGATGTGGGTAAGTTTTCCCCTACTTGGAAATATCTCTAAGTAAGTGGGCCTGTGCTAGATAGAAAAACTAGCTTGTATAAACCAGTGACAGAGCAAATGAGAAAGCTAGGAAGCAATGTTTTCTCAGGTGTTGCTTTCATTTATTAGCTTGACTTTTAATCACAAGCTTCCACAAGTATGGCCTGTAACCTAGGAATATCAACAAAATAAATTGTTCATTGTTTGTGTTGCTTTTGGTTGGAGAATTTAATCACTGCCAAGAAGAACAAAGTTGGAACCAAAATGATACCACAAATATAATTTTCTTGCTGCAAAACTTGAAATTCTTAGGCCTGCCCTTACTATTCTGAATGGAATTATTTTGTTATAGAGCCCAGGAAGGCCACTGATTGATTCATAAAAGCTTTCTTCCCTACTTCTGAGAGTTTGAGTTATATGTCATATACTCCTGTTAATCATAAAACATTTGTTAGATCAGAAGAACTAGCTTTAATGCTTGTAGAATTAGAAATGAGAGTGTTTTAGCAAATGATAGCTATATAACAGAGTCTACAGACACTGAGGGCTTTTGGTCATACTCATTGAATCATTCACATAATTTGAGGGTGATATGAGGGATTTAAAAACACTCAACAAGTTTGAGTAATGGTAAGCAAATTTGGCTGCATGTCAGGAATGCACGAAGAGCTTACTCCAGCTTACAGAACACCATCTGACTTACTCTAAATAAGTCAGTAGAAGATGGATCAGTAGAAAATAGAAATTTAATATTTAATAATAGAAGCTTAATATTGGAATTTGGAATTTGTAGCTCTAGAGAGTTTTACAGAAGGAGAAACTCTTCACTTATTATCATCTGTAATCTTTGTACTGGAGGGGTTATTTGCACTTATTTACTTGTTGTATTCTTTAAAGTTTAAGGAGTTTCCCATCACCTACCTTTACTAATGGGCGGTGTAATTTGTATGCATCTTAAATTGCCAACCTTGTCCTGTAGCAAAGGCATCTAGCTATTGCTTAGCACTAAAGAATTTTCAAAATGCTGTTACCAATGGCATAGATGGGCGAATATAGTAAATTTTGGTAATTATAACCACTGTTTCTTTAGATAAAATTATTTTAAGCACTAAAATATTCCCACTTATGGAATTGATTGTGGTGATGTATTGTGGATACTATAACAAATTCAGTTTGCCTGAAGATCAGAGGTCAGAGCCAGACCAATAATTAGCAAAAGATTTCAGCCATACCTTTAATATCAGCTCTTGGGATCTAACTCATGTTTTTGATCCCAGTATTTGGAAGGCACACCTGCCATTAAACACAACACTAAAGATGTTAAGATATTATATGGGTTAGTAAATAAAGGAATATAGGGCAGGAGGAGACAGTATCTCAGTCCTTTTGTCTGAGAAGTTGGTGAGGTGATGGTGGAAATGGCTTTCTCTGTCTTATCTTTCAGCAGTTACCCAGCTAATTAGCTCCTGGTTTTTTTATATAGCCAATTGTGATTTGTTCTACATTTGACCTAAGATAGTTCAAAAGTTTACCTGAGTTAGTTCTTGTGTGTTTGAAAAGCAATCAAACACTGAATTTGGTTCCAGCAATTATGTTACAAAGTATGTTTACATGTATTTATGAGATGTTAAGGTGACTCATCAGGTCAGAGTATGTTGTACAGTTGCAATACATTTCTTCCTGGGAACCCATAGTAGAGAGTGCCAAGTCCTAAACATTGTCCTTTGCCCATTACATATGAGGTATATCATGTACATGCACTCACACATCAAACACACATATCACACATACTTCTTTCTTTTATTCTCTCTCTCTTTCTCTCCCACACAAACTAACACACAGGTAACACAAACCACACACAAAAATAAACACAGACTATTAAAACAAACACATACAAACACAAACCTACACACAAATACAGCACATGTAATCATAAAGACACAAACATACACACGAACACAAATAGTCATAAACCACATAAGCCACATAAACCATACACACTAGTGCTCACACACAAAGAAACTTTCAAATACAGTGTTAGTTTTTAAAGAACACTCAGAATATGTGTGTTGAATAAATTTACACAGGACTGAATAATTTTACTTCAATTTATTCTTTATTTGTTTGACATAACAGCATTTTCAGAGAAGTTCTGACTTTATAGTAGTAGTTACTTCTGGTAGCCATGAAATAAATATTTGCAAAGTATGATACTTGGAAGAATATGGATATATGACAAGAAGATACATAAAAGATTTTTGCATTTAATATTAGTCATTTTGGAGAATCATTTAAATCTTTATCAGTACTATAAAGACTGTTAATGAAATTTTAGGAACTCTTTAGACGTAAGTAATAAAACACTATACTATTTTGATGTAATGAAAATATTTTGATTTAGTTTGGTTTTCAGACACATTCTTTCTATGTAGCCCATCTTGTCTTGAAATTACATGTAGACCAGGATGGCTTTGGGCTTAAACACAGATGCTACTGTCACTGATTCGAAAGTGCTGGAAATGAAAGCTTATACCAGCATGCTTGGCCTTTGTTTTAAATTCTTTGAGAGACTCTCAATATATATTCTTTTGGGGTCTGGCAATGCTGAGTAGAGCAGGCTGGCTTCAAGTTCAGAAGTCTGCTTGCCTCTAAATCCAGAGCCCTAGAATAAAAGTATATGCTGCTACACCTGACTGGCATATTTTTATATGCTCACTTAATGTCAGTGGTTGTGCTTTGAAAAAGTTGAACAACACATGTGGGCTAAAAGTTTTATTGCAGATTTATTTTTTGTGAACTAGTGTTTATCTGGCCAAGGTGGCTTTAAATTTGATATTAAATGATGATGGCCTTGGGGATGCTCTTACCTTCACATGAACCACTGTCTAGATGATGAATATGAAAATGTTGCTTTCTTTTTCACACTGCATAGGTGTATTTGTGCTTTCATGTGTAGTTTTTATGGCTGTTTGTGATAATCCTGCTACCTTTAAAAGCTAGGATTACAGGTATATGCCCCATATATATCATTTATCTTCCAATTATTTTCTTCCTTAATATATGTTTAAATTAATGAATGTGTATTATAGAAAATGTGAAATCTGCTAACAAATGTAACTCTTGCTTACAAATAGATAATAATCAGATGGGCATTCTCTATTCTTCAGTTGGAACTTAAAATTTTCAAGTTCAGATTTCTAAAATTTATGATATATCTTTATTCCTATGGAAGTATGGAGACATCATGTGTTTTCCAGTGAAGCTATTATTACTTTTCTATAATAGGAACTATATTCCAGGAAGGTCCAGACAAAAGGAAATTAAAAAGCTTAGATTTCAGGCTCAGTTTTAAATCTTAGAAAACATCATAATTTATATTTAAATAAAATTGTTAAACAGAAATGTGAGAATTACTCCTCATGTGTATGGGCACTTTGTCTAAAAGACTATATTCATGCACTACATTTTTGTCTGATGCCTTTGGAGGCTAAAAGATGGAATCATATTTTTTTAAATTGTAGTTAAAAATAATTGTGAGCTTATGTGTGTTGAGAATTGAATCCTTAACTTCTAAAGTACAATCACTGCTTTGACCCACTGAGCTGTCTCTAAAGCCCCTGGGAATAACTGTAATAGAAATATTTATCTTGTTCAACATCTAAAAATTGATAATATTATGCATTGTACTACAGTTCTTCAATTCCAGCGCTCAAGAATTAGAAGCAAGAAGATCTCTGTAATTCTGAGGCAACCCAGCATTGCATAGTAAGTTTCATGACTGTCAGGTATACATAGACCTTGTGTCAATAGTAATAATAACTATAATAGTGATGAGAAAATATAGTACAATAAAAAAAAGTGCCGAAGATTTCTAACTGTGCTGTATATCACCAAACTCATACTTCTGAGAATCCACACAAGTATATCACATATGTGGTCCTATATTTGTTGTCCATTAGACTTTTCATCAAGAAAAATTTAATTTAAAAAATTTTACCTATTGATTAAGTTACTAACATACAAGCAACACCAAACCAAAAGTAAAGAAAAAAAGCTCCAATAAAATATCAACATTTGTTAACTTTCAGAATCTTTATATTAGAGCTGAAACTTAAATTTGACAGAATGTAAGAAAGAATAGAGAATCTATCCACATTGTTGCAGCCATTTCTAATCATAATGCTGAAAATCATAAACCAGTACAGATGCCTGAACAAGGTCAATCAAAGATGAACCACATGATGACAAAAATACTACTCTAAGCTTTGATCTTAGCATGTGGCATGATGCAGAGGTTGGTATTTGTACAACTGGTGATTTTAGATTAAAGAGAACATCCTTATGCATATTTATGACTTTTCCTGGGAGTACTTTATGCTTTCTCAGGAAAATCATAAACTTACTACCCATTCTGCTTTTAGAGAGATATGATCATCTACTTGAAGGTCTTCCTTAAGCCTTGGAGGTTGCGATAAACATAAAGAACCAGAGATCTTTTGTCTAGGCTCTGAAATATTCTTGAAACATCTGCCCGTGTATTTACTCAAAAATGTGATCATCAGAACAAAGTACAACAAAGTATAGGAAGCTACTATACACTCCAATACATTTTCGGATACCAAACAACAAATTGAGGTTGACTGAAAGTAAAACTTCCCTTCACAAAAACTTATATTTATGGGCAAATAATGCTGTGAAAAAAATTTAAATGAATGTGGTGGCAGTACCTATCTTTCTTAGAATTTTTTTGTGTGTGTGAAGGGCTTGTATATTGTCCAAAGAATAAAAATACCAGAATTAGATATATAAATAAATTTTATAAAGATGTAAGTATGAACATTGTATTATGCCAGAGGTCAAATAATATCACTATCAAATTTTGCCTAAAGATTTTTTGAGCGACTTTATTATTTAAAGTTAATAAGACACTGGTCAGGACATAGTAATTTTCCTGGGCTTGTTTAAGAATTTTTCTTCATCTAGTATCCTTAAGCTACTTGAGATGGCAGTCTGAGAATGAGCTTTAAAATACCTCTAGATGTCTGGAAGTTCAGTTATGGGGTTGATGAGTGTAAATTATTGAAAACATAACTCAAGTTTTTTCAGTTTATCAATGATGAGTAAAAGATACAAAGAAAAGTTAAACCTATGTCCTGAAGCAAAAATGAAGTAATCAATGTTTTGGAACAACATGAATCTGTCCTTGTTTAATTAATTCTATGCAAACAATAGAAACACTCTATAAATCAGTAAAGTTGAAAGACTCTCCCTGTCACCAAGGTCTGACTCAATGATCTTTCACCTACTTGCTGGCCTTGAAACCTGTCAACCAAAGAGACTGCCCAACTTCCTCACAGCAAGTGACAACATAGGCATGTTCAGAAACAAGTTAAAAATCACTGAGGCTCTGGCCTCAGTGGTGAATAATCTCAGTGATCTGGAAGCAGAAGCAGGTGATTATTTCTCAGTACAACCTGGTACCTAGCTTAAATTTCAAGGGATACACAATAAAAACCATCTCAAAAAACAATAAAAAGACAAATACTTAAGAGAATGCACAATTTTGTTGTGAAAGGGAAGATTTCTTTATAATCTAAAATAGAATGATATAGCTTCTATTAACTGACAGTAGTCCAAGAGAAGTTAAAAGAAACTCATGGGAGCATTTCTCACCCATGAGTAAATGATATTTGCCTCATTCTTACAGGATTGATTATTGTTAGTACTTTGTAGACAGGTATAAGTCTCTACATTATTCATTATCAACTGTAAGAGGAAACAGTTTTCACCGAGGCAGAGAGTAATAAAATTTGACAATTCTAAACAGAAATATTTAGAGGGCATATTAATAGAAAGATTTTTTTTATTTTTGAATAAAGTCTCATTTTTTTATCCATGTATCCCCTTGTTCAAACTCCCTTCCCCCTCCCGCCCCTCACAGTCATTCTCTCTTTTCCCCACCTCCATAGCTCCTCCCCAGCAAGGGCAGGAGGTCCTAAGGTCCCAAGGTCCCTTAGTTCAGCATCCACTCCACGCAAGTCCACTTTCCTCACCCCAACATCAAGAGAGGGTCAGGTGTTCCTCTGGAAGGAAAGGGCTTCGGGGTACAAGTCCAAGGTGCTTCGGACCCCAAGCTGTATAAAGGTTGTGGTTTGCAGCTTGGGAGTGCTTTGCTTTTTGTTTAAAGTTCACTAATAAACTTATCTTTCTAGGTTTGTGATACCTCATGCAGGAGGATATTTTCCAAATCTATTCATTTGCCTATGAATTTTAGGATATCATTTTTTATTACTGCTGAGATGTAGTAAATGTAGCACAGCTTGTTAATCCATTCTTCAGTAGAGAGACATCTATGTTGTTGCCAGGTTCTTGCTGTTACAAATAATGTTGCTATGAACATAGTTGAGCTAATGCCTTTGGAGTGAGAATGTGTATATTTAGGGTATATGCCCAATAATGGTATTGATGGATCCTGGGGAGATTGATTCCCAGTTTTCTGAGAAACTGCCATCCTGCATTCCAGAGTGGCTGAACAAGCTTACACTCCCACCAACAATGGAGGAGTGTTCCCCTAGCTCCTCAACCTCTCCAACATAGGCTGTCATTTGTGTCTTTAATCTTAGCCATTCTGACAGGTATAAGGTACCACAGTTTGTTAATCCATTCCTCAGTTGAGGGGCATCTAGGTTGTTCCCAGGTTCCTGCTATTACAACTAATGCTGCTATGAACACAGTTAAGCTAATGCTTTTGGGTATATGCCTAGGAGTGGATTTGCTGGTTCCTTGGGGATATTGATACCCAATTTTCTGAGAAACTGCCATACTGCATTCTAAAGTGGCTGAACAAGCTTACACTCCCACCAACAATGGAGGAGTGTTCCCCTCACTCTGCATCTTTTCCAGCATAGGCTGTCATTTGTGTTTTTGTTTTTAGCCATTCTGACAGGTGTAAGGTGGTATCTCAAAGTTATTTTGATTTGCATTTCTCTGATGGCTAAAGATGTTGAGCACATTTTCAAGTGCCTTGCAGCCATTTGTAATTCTTCTGCAGAGAATTCCCTTTTTAATTTTGAATCTCATTTTTAATTGGGTTATTTAAGGCTTTGGGCTCTAGTTTCTTGAGTTCTCCATGTATTTGAGAGATCAGTCCTGTCACTTTGAAGGACTCTAGATTGTAGGGCTGGATCCAGACATTTAGTTTAGACATTCAGTTTAGTAGATAAAATTTATCCCGGCCTGCCCAGACATACCCGGGCCCCCACATCCCTTCCCTCACAAACTCAAGGCTGTGACCAGACAGATAATGCAGGGTTGCTAAGAGACAATCGGATAGCAGGGAGCTGCTGCATACCAAAGGGAGCTGCTGCATACCAAAGGGAGCTGCTGCATACCAAAGGGAGCTGCTGCATACCAAAGGGAGCTAAGTGACCAGGACTGCATACCACAGGAACTCTGTAATCAGAAACTCCCCCTCCCAACAAGTAACTGATTCTTCCCGCCGTTTCTCCCCGCCACTAAGCCCTCATCCAATAAGTAAAAGTTATTGTTTAAATATACAAATAATCTCTCTGTTTTTCATATAACCATGCCTTTTTGCTTCTGTAAGCCTGCCTCCCGCTTCCCTTATGCTATAAAATGTGCTGGAACAAAGGCTCGGGCGCGCCGGTCAGCTCCCCGAGTTGCTGCCGCCCGGAGGTACCTTCGCCCCCCAATAAATCCTCTTGCTGTTACATCTGATTCGTGGTTTCGGCTCGTTCCTGGGTACTGGGGTCTCGTCCTGAAGGGAAGTCCTCCCCCGGAGGCCTTTCATTTTGGTGCATTGGCCGGGAAGTGAGACCCCTGCCCACGGCCTGCCAACCCACCGTCAGGAGGTAAGCTGGCCAGCGGTCGTTCTGCAATTGTCAGTGATTGTCTAAGTCTGTGTGTGTATATGTTCCTGAATCTGCCTGAATCTGCCTGAATCTGTAATTTCGATCGGATCCGTTTGTACCTGGCGGAGAGTTGAAAGGGCCTGATGAGGCCAGACTTCACTTCCGCAGCCCTGGAAGACGTTCTACGGGCCTCTGGAGTCCACCGGACTCACCTGTCTGGAGCCCGATTTTTTGGGGCTCAACCCGTATCGGAAGGATACATGGTCCTGGTGGGAGACGAGGGGGCAGGCTCTCGGAACAGCCTCCCTCGGAGTTTCTGTTTTCGGTTTTACGTAGGAGCTGTGCAGCGCGTGTCTGTGTTCTGTGTTGTGTTGTAGGATTTCTGTGTTTAATACTAACACTAGAGATGGGGCAAACAGTAACAACTCCTTTGAGTCTCACCCTGGATCATTGGTCCGAGGTCCGTGAGAGGGCCGGCCACCAAGGAGTCGATGTGAAGAAAAAGAAGTGGATCACATATTGTAAGACAGAATGAATGGAGATGAATGTCGGGTGGCCCAGAGAGGGAACCTTTAACTTGAATATTATTTCACAGGTGGAGAGTAAAGTTTTTGTTCCAGGACCACGTGGCCATCCGGATCAGGGCCCTTACATTGCCACGTGGAGGCTACTAGCCACGGATCCACCCATGTGGGTCCGCCCGTTTGTTCACCCTCCCACAACCACACCCCACCTCCTCCCTAATACTTCTGCCCTTCCCCCTTCCTCCTCCCTTGAGCCCACCTCTGCCCCACCATCTGTTCCCCCTCCTTCTTCCTCCCTTTATCCTGTTCTCCCAAGTTCAGACCCTCTCAAGAAACCTACCCCTGTTCTTCCCCCTGACCCGAACTCCCCTTTGATTGATCTTTTAACTAATGATCCCCCACCCTACCCTGGGAGCCGGCCAGCCGAAGTTGCTGCACCAGTCGAGACCCCCGCAGATTCTCCGATAGCTGGACAGCTGAGAGAAAGGAGGAACAGCCCAACACCAGTATCCCAGGCCTTCCTGCTCCGAGAGGGTCCAAATGGCCGGCCGCAGTACTGGTCATTCACAGCTTCAGACCTTTATAACTGGAAACAACACAACGCCCCGTTTACCAAGGACCCGGTGGCCTTAACTAACTTGATTGAGTTTATTCTAGTTACCCACCAACCCACATGGGATGATTGCCAGCAGCTCCTGCAGGTTCTCCTGACCGCGGAGGAGAGACAGAGAGTTTTCCAAGAGGCACAGAAGCACGTGCTTGGGGAAGATGGCCGCCCCACCCAGCTGCCAAATATAGTAGATGCGATTTTTCCCTTGACTCGTCCCGATTGGGACTTCACCACTCCGGCAGGTAGGGAGCGTCTACGTCTCTACCGCCAGCTGCTCCTAGTGGGTCTCCGAGGGGCGGCACGCCGTCCCACTAATTTGGCTCAGGTGAGGCAAGTGGTACAAGGGAAAGAGGAAACTCCATCTGCTTTTCTAGAGAGACTGAAGGAAGCATACCGAATGTATACCCCTTATGACCCTGAGGACCCAGGTCAAGCTGCTAGCGTGACATTGTCCTTTATTTGGCAGTCTAGCCCAGATATTAGAAATAAGTTACAGAGATTAGAAGGTTTGCAGAGGTATACCTTATCAGATTTGTTGAAGGAAGCAGAGAAGGTGTTCAATAAGCGAGAGACACCAGAAGAGAGAGAAGAGAGAATGTGGCAGAGGCAGGAAGAACGGGATAGGAGACGGCACAAGGAATTAAGCAAGGTCCTGGCCATGGCAGTCTCGCAGGGACAGAATAGAGAGGGAGTCAGGCAGGGGGAACGAAGGAAGGCCCCGTTGGACAAAGACCAGTGTGCTTACTGCAAAGAAAAAGGCCATTGGGCCCGTGATTGCCCAAATAAACCACAAGGCCCTCGAAAATCCAGACCCCCTCCTACTTCTCTCCTTAATTTGGATGATTAGAGAGGTCAGGGCCAGGAGCCCCCCCCTGAGCCCAGGCTAATTCTAACTGTTGGGGGGCAACCAGTCACCTTCTTAGTAGACACCGGAGCTCAACACTCGGTCCTGACTCAAGCATTAGGACCCCTCAGTAACCGATCTGCCTGGGTTCAAGGGGCGACCGGGAGCAGAAACTACCGGTGGACGACTGAGAGAAAAGTCCAACTAGCAACTGGTATGGTGACACATACATTTTTACATGTGCCTGAATGTCCCTATACCTTATTGGGACGAGACTTTCTAACCAAGCTTAAAGCCCAAATCCACTTTGACACGGAAGGAGCCACTGTAATGGGCCCTCAGGGAACACCCCTGCAGGTACTAACTTTGCAACTAGACGAAGAGTACAGACTCTATGAACGAGAGGGGCCGACAGGACAAGGTATGACTGACTGGTTAAAGGAATTTCCACAGGCCTGGGCGGAGACTGGGGGAACAGGAATGGCGCACCGCCAACCTCCCCTTGTCATTCAGTTAAAAGCGACGGCCACCCCAGTCTCCATCAAGCAATACCCGATGTCCCAAGGGGCTTATCAGGGCATAAGGCCTCACATAAGGCGACTCCTTGACCAAGGGATTCTCATCCCCTGTCGGTCGCCTTGGAACACACCTCTTCTTCCCGTAAAAAAACCGGGGACTAGAGACTACCAGCCAGTGCAGGACTTAAGAGAAGTAAATAAAAGAACAGAGGAAATTCATCCCACTGTGCCCAACCCCTATAACCTGCTGAGTGCTCTTCCACCCTCACACGTATGGTATACGGTACTTGATTTAAAAGATGCTTTCTTCTGTCTGAGACTGCACCCTGAGAGTCAACTGCTTTTTGCCTTTGAATGGAAAGACCCTGATCTCGGGCTCTCAGGACAGTTGACTTGGACTAGGCTGCCTCAGGGGTTTAAGAACAGCCCCACCCTGTTTGATGAAGCCTTACACCGAGACCTGGCTGACTTCCGAGTTCAACACCCGTCCCTGACACTCCTTCAGTATGTTGATGATCTTC
>PVIH01025569.1:0-20417 GCA_004025045.1 Sigmodon hispidus
TTAAAAATTTTAAATGTTTTAATGTTATAAAAGTGTTGTGACGGACTATCCAGGAAGCTGGAAGTTCTCTAATTCAATCTTAAATTTTAAAATTTGTTAGCTCATACTTCACTTTACTCATGTCATTTAATTTTTTTCTTTTGGTCTTTGATGGGATTAAAGATTTTTGACATCTCACATCAATACTGAAAAAATTAATATATTTTTAATATAAACACACTTAACCTATTTAAATAAACTTCACTTATATAAAGACTGTATATTTGGTTTTGTAAATATTTATTTTTCTAAAATGGTCTTCTTTATAGGCCAATTTAAAAGAAAATGAGTAAGCAAGAGAAACAGACATTTTCTTTTTGTGTGTTTGTGTGTGTGTGTGTGTGTTTTTCAACATTGGGATTTGTAAATCAACATGACTTGATTTAAAATCTTATTACTATAAATGAACTGAAAGTGATCAATCAATAGAAGAAATGAATGTTTGATAAATTCATTGACAACAAGATTCACCTGACTCAATAAAACTATTGTGAGTTATTTGTAATAATTTGTGAAGCAAAATCAAAATATTCCTACATATTGCATATAAATAGCTCTAGTCTTATTATAAATACAATATTTTACCTTTTAGTATTTACTAAATCTTTTTTATTATATTTGATATCTTTTTCCATGTAAATATGTATGTGGATATAGTGGATTTGTTATCATGAATTTCAGCTATGATGATTTTGTGTTTCTAATATAAAATGGAAACATTCCATGGATTTTGAACTCTTAAGATTTAAACCTAGGTCTTTCAAAGATGAAGTGCTCATGAAATTGTGGTTTAATGGAAAACACATTTTTGGTTCATCATACATTTTGTGTCTTGCAACCCAGTCAGATATTCTTGTTTTTGTTTTTTTTAATTTTGTTTTTTAAACAACAGCTACCGATGCTACACTTACCCATTCTTCTGCTTCTGACTCAGCCCTTCCTTGACACATCTCAACCTTCTCTAAGGTGTTAAGAACTCAATGGCAAACAGCAAAAACTTTATGAGATATTTTGGAATATAAGGATAAGTCCTGTCATGAAAAGAAAAACTAAAATCTCAGATTTTTATAACATTGTAGAGCATATATGTTAGAGTACACAGTTCACTCATATGGTGGGGTTTAAGGAGTGCTCATTGGGTTCAAAAAATAGGGATCAAACATGAAAGGTGAATTCTCAGCAAGAGAATTACAATTGGCTGAAAGGCACTTGAAAAAGTGCTCAACATCTTTAGCTATCAGAGACATTCAAATCAAAACAACTTTGGGATACTACCTTACACCTGTCACATTGGCTAAGTTTAAAGACACAAATGACAGCCTATGCTATAGAGGTTGTGGAGTAAGGGAAACACTCCTCCATTGCTGATGAGAGTTCATCCCTCCAACAATACAGTAAGCTAGTTCAGCCACGCTGGATAGCAGTACAGTGGTTTCTCAGATAAGTGGAAATCCATCTCCCCAATGATCCAGCAATAACGCTACTGTGCATGTACCCTAAAAATGCACAATTGCACTCAAAGCTCAACTATGTTCAAAGCAGGATTATTTGCAATTGCAAGAACCTGGAAACAAGCTAGATGCCTCTCTACTGAAGAATAGTTTAACAAACTGTGGCACATCGACCCAAAGGAATACTAGCCAGCAGTAATTAAAAATGATATCCTAACTTTTCCAGGCAAATGGATGGATTTGGAGAATATTCTAGACTAGGTATCACAAACATGAAAGACAAGCAGGGTATTTACTCATTTGTGGATTCTAAACAAGAAAGCAAAAAGCAAATTATGTCCAAGCTGCAAACCACAAACACTGAACAGCTTAGAATCTGAAAAATATTAGATCGGCTGATGGAGCATATTATCCTCAGTGAAATATCTGACCCAGTTTTGATGTTGTGGTAGGAAAGAGTACCCACCTAGAGTGAATGCTGAACTAAGCCAACTTGGGACCTTAGGAACTCCTTTCCTTGCAGGAGAGAAGAAATTGTGATATGGAAAAAGGAAGGGACTGACAGGAAGAGACAGGATATAGAAGTTGCTTGAACTAAGGTATGAGTAAATATAAATTATTTCTTTAATCATGTTGAAACTAAAAAAAAAATAGACTTCTTATTAGGAAACTTCCAAAAGGATAATTGTCCCTATAACAACCAAAATGATTGTTGTGGATCTTTTCTCTAAGGTTTCTTTATGATCCAACTAGAATACTGTTAATATTGGCCCACTAATATGATTTGTCCTTCTTAGCTTTATTGTAATAGAAAAACCATTATTTATTTTAGCAAGTTAATTTAACATTTACATAAAATTATACTCTTGAATATTCTAATTAAAATACCATAGGACCCCAAATTTGGAGATGTGGAATCATACTGAATTTTTACTATGGAAATAATGCTCTGCTAGTTAGTCAACCCAAAACATTGAAGACAAACAGCACTCTCTGAAATCCTAGGAATAAACATGATTTAAAATGTTGAGTTAAGCTCCTTAGAGGAAATAATATTTTTAATATCAAAATTCTATTGACGATGTCGATTACACTTCCCTGTCATTTTAATCTTTTGTTATATATCTTAACTTATGCACATAAACTAAGTGAATGACACTTTCTCTAATGGATATATAAAATGTTAACTGAGAAGCACCATTTGTGGTCTCATGTATTATATGTCATTCTCAACTACTGCCTGTTATTTGATCTTCATCAACTATTATTAGTATGCCTCATTACTCAAACTTCCGTTCCTATTATACAAATAAATTTAAATCCTTGGAAAAAATTTTGGTGAGCACACTGGCACTTTGGATTAGAAAAATGCCATAAACAGCTTCATTATTATTATTCCAAATGAATCAGTTTTCTTTGGCACACAATTCTTCAACTTTTAGTAAATGACTAATCTAGAGTTTGGGGCCTATAATCCTTTTCCATAAGAAGTGCTGTTACTTGGTGATGGACTCTTGCTAATTTGTTTCACTGGGTGTTTAACAGCACTGCAAGGAAATGAGCAGTTTAGGTCATTTTTTTTTTCTAGTTCTCCGGGGCATAACTTATTATGTCAAAACTCAATTTTCAGGAAAATTTACATTTTTAGCTATTTATAATTGGTTTTCTTTGCAACTTATTTTTGATTACTAATAGGTGGCTCACATCAAACTAATCAATATGGAAACTTAGACTTTCTGCATATTAGAGTTCTACAGACATTGTCAGGGTTTGATATTTTAACAGCAGAGCAAATGGGTCTTGTTTATTCATAATGGAATAATGCTGCTAGTTTATATATGTTTTGTATGTTAATCAAAATCCATTAACTGATCAAATATACTTAAATATCTTAAATACCTGGCCCTCAACTTCAGATAAATATTCAAAAGCATAAAAAGAAAGTTCGATTCATCTTGTGAGTATGTCCCTTGCAATCCAATAGATGCTATCATTTTCATTCTTTATTTTTCTTTTCCGAATCCTAGTAGGTTTATCCTGTTTTACAACTTGTTATATAGATATTTTAACAGCAGATGTAAAAATAGAGTTATACAGAGTTTTAACTAATGGTAATCACAAAATTAAAAGCTCCTCCATACATAGCATGCCGCCAGAAGAATCCAGTTATATCATGACAATAATGATTAGAATGGCACTAGAGGACCTGCATGTCTCTAATCAACTGAAAGCAGTCTATTGTTAAAAGGACTGACATTGTACTTTCCATTGTTAAAAATAATCACAAAAGAAATTTGCTGGCAAAAATTGTTCAAGCAAAGAAAATATTGACCTGGACTCAATACTGACATCTGTGATTGAAATTTCAATAATCCAAGAGGTTTTTTCCCAGAATCAGATTGCAGAATCACATAAATCCTTGCTCTCAAAATTACATCAATCCCTCTGCTTGCCCTAGAATCAGACCATAATTTAAGCCTTTGACCATATCAACAATCTCTTTAAGTTCAGTGCTCTGTTGTAATTACCACTGTTATTAACCTGAGAAAAATATTAGTTTGAATTCTTCTGTTATAATAATATTTTGCATGGGTTTTGTAGTGTGGTGTGACATTTCACCAAAGTCCATGCAGAGTGGAGTAGAGTAGATCCCTTGTAGCAGAGCATACCTGTAACAGTTTTACTGAGGAATCCCTTGTTTGCCTGAGAAAAACTTTATCTAGAACCAAGGGGATTTTCTGTGAATTGTTATGCTGCAATGATATATTGGAAATGTGGTGACTGTTCTGTGTGATGTAAATAAACTGATTTTGCTCTGTAGAGCACCGTAGAAATGGGTGGAGTATCAGAGGAAGAGTCAAGCAGAAGGTGAGTGAAGTTAGTCTTCATCCAAACCCAGAAAGAGGAATATGTAAAAGATACAGGTGAGCCTCAGGCCATGGGCCATGTGGTGGGAAGATTAATAGAAATGGGTTCATATAAAATGAAAGAGCTAGCTAGTAATGTGAATAAGACATAGGCCAAAAAGAATGAAGTAAAATAAACTTCTGATTCATTTCTTTGGGGAACAAAAGCCTCCACGTGGACCAGGTTCCAAACCTCCTCCTAGGACCAGGTTACAAAACTTCTGAGCCAAAAGGGCCTAGGAAACCTCCTACAACACATTATATTATAAAAAGTCATCTCTTGTTCCAATACATTCTAGGCTACTTTCAAATTCCTTTTCTATCAAGTTAAGTGTTTCTGGATATATGTTGAAGTCTTATTTTATGCATGATGGTAGAAATGTCTTAATTACTGTTGTTCTTAAAATGAGCGTGGTGTCAGGGTTGGAGGTACCATTAAAAGCTCTTTTTTGGCAAAATTGATTTTGTTATTATGGATTTTTTTTTGTTTTTCAATATGAAGCCAAGTGTTGTTATTTTGGAAACATGTAATGTATTGGGTATAAATTGCAGTGAATCTGATTTTTTTTTGTGGAAAGAATGCCATAATAATTATATGAGACCTACTTAAGTATTAGATTTAGAAATCTTTTCATTTTCCGATTTTTTTTTAAAAAAAACTAACAGTTTTGTCTATCAGGTCTTGGAGTTGTCAAATTAGATTTCTCAAAGTAATCTTTTCATAATTTTGATATAAAAAAGTGCAATGATTTTCTGATTTCTTTAACTGATCATTTATTAATTATGTATAAATGAGTGAGTTAGTTTTTATAAATCTTATAATGTGCTATACTACTGGAGTGTTATCAACAGTACAGATTCCATTATAGAAATATGGGAGTTACCTACTCATGAAATAAGTGTTAATACTCTAGAATGGAAGTGACAGTTACCCTGACAATTTTTATGTCAGTCTATACCTAGAACTACCAAGACATCTCTGACAGATGCAGTTGCAATGGAACATCAAAACTCTTGGATGAAATGTATATTGTTTGAAAAATACACCTATAACTGGAGAGGTTGGGACAGCTCTAAAGGCTGGAGCTACAATAAATCATCTCACATTTGGTGGAAATGATATCCTGAGAGTTTTGGAAGTCAGACAATATGTGAAGCAAGAGTGACAAGTGGTTAGTCTCCTTTGAGGATATTACAATTATGCTTTTCTCCTGGATAGCTGCTAGACACAAACTTTGTTCTGCCCCTCTTAATGTGTCCTCCCACCAGATCTCTTCTTCTTCTTTAGATTCAAGATGTTACTTTTTCGCTCATCTTTTAAGGCATAATTGTTGCAGAAATATTGTAATAAATTCTCACTCTGGCAACTTGTATCCTATTATGCTCTGCCCTTATCAGTACCCTAAAGGATGTTTCAATAATGTTCTTTTATTTTTTTATATTCCTTATATACCTTGTCAGTCCTCATTATAAGGACATCTCAACAAGTCTCTTTTGCTCATAAAACCCAAAAAATGAAAGGAATGGTTTCAGTAAGTGAAGATTTTAGAAGAAAAAATTGGTGTGAAGAAAGACTGAAAAGGAGTACCTTTCCCTCTTGGGTACAAAACAATAGCCTACAACTGAATTGGCAGATACTTTAACTTAGGTTTTTAGCTAAAGTTCCTCTAAAGAAACTCAAATTTGCTTAGTTATTGCTGTTGAAGTATTGACAATTTTTTTTGATCTGGTAAAAGTTGGCTTTATCTTTTATTATTATTGTTAGTAGTATTACTATTATAAAGAAAAAAGAACTCACACTTTCTTTCCTTGTATATCATTATAAAAGGTCCCTTCCCTCTCCCACCATATCATGTCATTCTCTTTTCTCCACAACTTCCCCCCCCTACCACACCCCGACATGCATAATGCAGTCCACAGGTCCAACTATCCCAATATTGCTTACTTCAGCCTCCACTCCTGACAGATCCAGTTTTCTCCCCCCAACCTCAAGACTGAGTCAGGTGTAACTTTAGGCTATAGACTCCCATTCTAAAGCCAGGGCATATTTCTCTCACTGGTTATAATTTAACTAGGTTCTGATACAATGCATATTACTTCATTTTTGGGTAAGGTTTTAAATTGTTCCTTTTACTAGTTCCTGTCTCTGACCCAAGCTCTGATTTTTCACAGGCTTCCTTAGATTTAGAACTCTAATTCTACAGCCAGGGGGTATTTATTTTACTGTCTTTGATTCTAAGAGGCAAATGTATTTCTTTGATACTGGATTCAGTGTTATTGCATATTTTTCATATGATTCTGGGTTAAGGTGGAAACTGACTGTTCTACTTTTCAGGTCAAAGATACAGGCTCAGCATGGTTTTTTTGGCTATTTTTCCTTATATATATTCTTAGATCATGTGCAAATATTAACATTTTGAGTACTTTTTTCAATTTATATTTTGTTGATATTTTGTTGTCTTAAAACCTTTGTTAAAAATAATAAGTAATAAATGGAATAAACATGGGGTACATTAAAGCCTTCTTTTGTGTCTGCTTTTAAAAGTGGAATTTCCTTTTGAGTTGTTCTCCATATAATTTGATGTTGG
The DNA here is from genome assembly GCA_004025045.1 of Sigmodon hispidus. Taxonomy (NCBI): domain Eukaryota; kingdom Metazoa; phylum Chordata; class Mammalia; order Rodentia; family Cricetidae; genus Sigmodon; species Sigmodon hispidus. The sequence continues at coordinate 6,985 of PVIH01025569.1, forward strand.
CTATTGTCACCGTAAAAGTTGCTATAGTGTTTTTAGAAATAATATAAATTACTGACCTCTCAGAGTTTTATTATGAGTGTATGATGGATTTTTATAGTGTTCAAGTGCTTCTAATAAGTTAATCATTTTTTTCTTTTGTATTTAACAAAAAAACAGTAACATGAATTTAAAATGAGGAAAAGTTAACAATAACTATAAAGAGGGTAAGAATCATAAGCATGATTTATCAAGGGTGGTAATGCAAATAAGATTGCTACACATATATTTACTTTGTGTTCAGCTTTCCCTCTGAAATTTGTTTTTCCATCCCTGTATATCCTTATTCGAGGTCCCTTCCCCCTCCCAACACATCTTGTCATTTTTCTTCTCTGCAACTCCCCATCCCCTCCCTGATCAGGGAGCAGACAATCCTATGGTCCCATGACCCAATAATGATTGGATCAGTCTCCACTCCAAATCCAGTTTTTCCCTCATCCCTCAAGAGTGAGTCAGGTGTTCCTATAGTTGGAGTGGGTTTCAAAGGGTAAGTCCAGGGTGTTTCTGATCCCAAGCTGTTCAGTGGTTGTGGTTTGATGCTTGGGCATGTTTGACTTTTAACTTGTTTGCTTATTCAGAGACCACTAGTGAGTGAGTACATTCCCTGCTTATCTCTCTGAGATTGTGATACCTCGCACAGGAGGATATTCTCCAAATCCATCCATTTGCCTGTGAATTTTAGGATATCATTTTTTCTTACTGCTGAGTAGTATTCCATTGTGTAGATGTTCCACAGTTTGTTAATCCATTCTTCAGTTGAGGGACATCTAGGTTGTTTCCAGGTTCTTGCTATTACAAATAATGCTGCTATGAACATAGTTGAGCTAATACCTTTGGAGTGTGAATGTGACACTTTAGGGAATACACCCAGAAGTGGTATTGCTGGGTCCTTGGGGAGATTGATTCTCAATTTTCTGAGAAACCTCCATATTGCATTTCAAAGTGACTGAACAAGCTTACACTCCCACCAACAATGGAGGAGTGTTCCCTTTGCTCCGCATCCTCTCCAACATGGGCTGTCATCCGTGCCTTTTATCTTAGCCGATCTAACAGGTGTTACGTGGTATCTCAAAGTTGTTTTGATTTGCATTTCTCTGATGGCTAAAGATGATGAGCACTTTTTAAGGTGCCTTTCAGCCATTCATAGTTCCTCTGCTGAGAATTCCCTTTTTAGATCTGTACCCCATTTTTTGATAGAGTTATTCAAGGTTTTGGGCTCTAAACTATTGAGCTCTTTATATACCATAGAGATAAGTCCTCTATCACTTGTAGGGTTGGTAAAAAATTTTTCTCATTCTGTAGGCTGTTATTTTGTCCTATTGACAGTGTCCTTGGCTTTGCAGAAGCTTCCCAGCTTCAGGAGATCCCACTTAATGGTTGTTGTCTTAGTGCCTGTGCCACTGGTGTTATATTTAGAAAGTGGTCGCCTGTGGCAATTTGTAGAAGTGTGTTTCCCACTTTCTTTTCTATCAAGTTCAAAGTGGTTGGGTTTAAATTGAGGTCTTTGATCTACTTGGATTTGAGTTTTGTGCAGGGTGACAGGCTCGGATCTATTTGCATTTTTCTACACACTTTCCTCCAGCAATGCCAACACCATTTGTTAAATATACTATCTTTTTTCCATTGAATGTTTAGGGACTCTTTGTCAAAGATCAGGCGATCATAGGTTTTTGGGCTAAAGTCTGGATCCTCAATTCTATTCCATTGGTCCACAAGTCTGTTTTTATGCCAGTACCAGGCTGCTTTTATTACTGTAACTCTATATTACAGCTTGAAGTCAGGGATGGTGATACCTTATGAGGTTCTTTTGTTGAGTAAAATTGTTTTGGCAATCCTGGATTTTCTGTTATTGCAAAAGAAATTGAGTATTGTTCTTTTAAGGTCCAAAAAATATTGTGTTGTGATTTTAATAAGTAGTGCATTGAATCTGTAGATTGCCTTTGGAAGAATTGCCATTTTTACTATGTTGATCCTACCAATCCAGGAACATTGGAGAGCTTTCCATTTTCTGATATCCTCTTCAGTTTCTTTCTTCAATGATTTAAAATTTTTGTCAAAAAGGTCTGTTACTTCTTTGGTTATAGTTACTCCAAGGTATTTAATAATATTTGCAGCTAATATTAAGGGTAATTTTGCCCTTATTACTTTTTCAGCTCTTCTATCTTTACTGTATAGAAGGGCTCCTGTTTTGTTTTGGTTCTTTTTGAGTTTATCTTATATCCTGCTACATTGCTGAAGGTGTTTATCAGCTATAGCAGTTCCATGGAAGATTTTTGAGGGTCACTTATGTATGCAATCATATCATCTGCAAATAGATAGCTTCACTTCTTCTTTTCCAATTTGTATCCCCTTAATCTCTTTTCATTCCCTTATTGCTTTAGCTAAAACTTCGAGAACTATATTGAATAGATAAAGGGAGCGAGGACGTCCTTGCCTAGTTTTTGACTTAAGTGTGATTGCTTTGAGTTTTTCTCCATTAAGTTTCATACTGGCTGTTGACTTCTTGTAAATCGCCTTAATTATATTTAGGTATTCTCCCTGTATTTCTGATCTCTCCAGGGCTTTAATCACAAAGGTGTGTTGGATTTTGTCAAAGGCTTTTTCTGCATCTAAGGATATAATCATGTGGTTTTGTTCCTTTAGTTTGTTTATATGATGGATGACATTTACATTTTTTCGTATGTCAAACCCGCCCTGAATTTCTGGGATGAAGCACATTTACAATTTTTCATATGTCAATCCAGCCCTGCATTTCTGGGATGAAGCCTACTTGGTCATGGTGGATGATATCGTTTTTGCATTGTTGTATGTGGTTTGCCAAAATTTTGTTGAGAATTTTTGCATCAATATTCATGAGGGAAATTGGTCTGTAATTATCCTTCTTTGTTGTGCTTTGAGTGGCTTGGGTATTAGGGTGATTGTGGCCAAATAAAAGGAATTTGGCAATATTTCTTCAATTTCTACTGTGGAAGTAGTTTGAGGAGTAGCGGTAGTAATTCTTCTTTGAATGTGTAGTAGAATTCGCCACTGAAACCATCTGGACCATGGCTTTTATTTTTGGGGAGGTTTTTAATGACAGCTTCAATTTCCTTAAGGGTTATAGGCCTGTTTAGGTTATTAATCTGATCTTCATTTAATTTTGGTAGATTGTAACTGTCCAGAAAGCTGTCCTTTTCTTCTAGATTTTCCATTTTTGTGAAATACAGATTTTCAAAATATGACCTGATAATTGTTTGTATTTCCTGAGCATCTGTTGTTATTTCCTGCTTTTCATTTCTGATTTTGTTGATGTGAACACTCTCTCTCTCTGTTTTTTGACTAGTTTGGCTAAGAGCTTTTCTATCTTGTTATCTTTCTCAAAGAACCAACTATTAGAATCATTGATTCTTTGTTTTGTTCCATTTGTTTCAATTGTATTGATTTCAGCTCTAAGTTTGATTATTTCCTGCCATCCTACTCTTTCTACATGAGTTTCCTTCTAATTGTTCTAAGGCTTTCAGCTGCGCTGTTAGGTCTCTAGTGTGGGATTTCTCAACGTTTTTCATATAGGCATCTAGCACTATGAATTTTCCTCTTAAGACTTCTTTCATTGTGTCCCACAAGTTTGGATATGTTGTAGATTCATTTTCATTGTATTCTAGGAAGACTTTGATTTCTTTCTTAATTTCTTTCTTGACCCAGAGATGGTTCAGCTGATTGATGTATAGTTTCCATGTGATGGTAGGCTTTCTTTCGGTTTTGATGTTGTTGAACTTTAGGCCCTGATGGACTGATATGTTACAAGGGATTATTTCCATTTTTGTATCTGTTAATATTTGTTTTATGACCAATTATGTGGTCAATTTTGGAGAAAGTTCCATGAGGAGCTGAGAAATATGTATATTCCTTTGAGTTTGGATGGAAGGATCTGTAGATATCTATGAAATACATTTGCATCATAACCTCATTTAGACTCCTTATTTCTCTGTTGAGTCTCTGTCTGGTTGATCTATCCAGGGTTGAAAGTGGGGTATTGAACTCTCCCACTATTAGGGTATAAGAATTGATTTGGGATTCGATCTTTAGCAGTGTTTCTTTTACATGTGTAGTTGCCCCTATATTAGGAGCATAAATATTTAAGATTGAAATCTCCTCTTGATAAATTTTTTCTGTGATGAATAAGTAGTGACCATTTTGGTCTCTTTTAATTGCTTTTAGCTTAAAGTCTACTTTGTTAGATATTAGCATTGCAACCCCTACTTGTTTCTTAGGACAATTTGACTGGAGAATTTTTTCCCAACCCTTTATTCTAAGCCTGTGTCTGTCTTTGCAGTTGAGGTTTGTTTCTTGTAGGCAACAGAAGGATAGCTTCTGTTGTTGTATCCATCTTCTTAGTGTGTGATATATTATAGGAGAGTTGAGACCATTGATTTTAAGGGAAATTAGTGACCATTGATTCATATATCCTGCCATTTTTGTTGGCAACTTGTTTGTATTTCCATTCTCTAGGGTATTCTTCTGTGGACTTATTGTTTGTTTGTCATTTTGTGGGTGTATCTGAGGTCCTTAGGTTGTAGTTTTCCCTCTAATACTCTCTGTAGTGCTGGATTTTTAGATAGATCTTCTTTCAGTCTTACTTTGTCCTGAAATACCTTGTTTACTCCATCAATGATGATTGATAATTTTGCAGGGTATAGTATTCTAGTTTGGCATCCATGCTGTTTTAGTATCTGTATAACTTCTGACCAAGCCCTTGTAGCTTTCATCATTTCCATTGAATAGTCAGGCATTATTCTGATGGGTCTGCCTTTATATGTGAGTTGGCCCTTTTCTTTTGCAGCTCTTGAAATTTTTTCTTTGTTCTGTATGTTTTGTGGCTTGATTACAATGTGGCATGCTGACCTTTTTTTGTGATCATACCTATTTGGTGTTCTGTAAGCTTCTTGTATCTTTATAGGCATTTCCTTCTTCAGGTTCGGAACGTTTTCTTCTATGATTTTATTGAAAACATTATCTGTGCCTTTGAGCTGGTATTCTTCTCCTTCTATTCCTATTATTCTCTTATTAGGTCTTTTCATGTTGTCTCAGATTTCCTGAACATTTTGAGTTATGGCTTTTTTAGTTTTACTATTTTCTTTGACTAATATATCTATTTGAGCTACTGAGTCTTCCACTACAGAGATTCTATCTTCCATCTCTTGAACTCTGTTTGTTATGCTTGTATCTGTGGTTCCAGCATATTTCTTCAGGTTTTCTATTTCCATCTTTGCCTCATTTTGTGTCTTTTTCATTGCTTCTGTTTCAGCTTTTATTTCAGCTTTTAGTTCCTGGCATGTTTCTTTCATAGATTTGTTCATCTCTTCCAATTTTTTGTTTTTATTTTCTTCTACTTCTTTAAGGATTTTTTCATATCTCCTTTGAGAGCTTCGATAATCATCAAAAAGGAATTTTTGGTGTTGCTTCCTTCTGTTTCCTCTTCATTGCTCAGTTCAGATCTTGTATTTGTAAGATCTCCACTCTCTTCTGGAGTTACCATGTTGTCATTTGTATTATTATGTAGATTTTTGCACTGATGTTTGCCCATGGCTTCAGTGTTTCATGATTAGATTGCTCCTGGTCAGTTGTGGCACTTGGGTTTATGTGCTTCCTGTCACCTCTCTGGTCAGGGTCGGAGTCTGTCCTTCAGAGATCCCTGCAATTGTTGGTTTGCTCAGTTTGAGGTGGCAGTGGATAGCCGTGCAAATTCCCTCAGCAGGAGCTGTGGGTATGGTTACTGGAAGAGTTTATCTGCCCCTGCTCCAGAGTGTGCTGGGACTCTGCAGACATCACTTGGTCCAGGGGAAGAACCAGAAGATATTGGAGTTCAACTTTCCTTCCCAGGCTGGTATATAGGTGCTTGGGCCTGGTGACCCCTCCTCATCTCTGGACAGGATCTGAGTCTGTTCTTCAGAGACCCCTGCAGTTGTTGGTTCACTCAGTTCAAGGTGGCAGTGGGTAGCTGTGCAAATTCCCTCAGCAAGATCTGTGGGTATAGTGACCAGAAGAGTTTATCCACCCCTGCTCCAGAGTGTGCTGGAACTCTGCAGACAGCACTTGGTCTGGGAGTGGAATCAGAAGCTATGGGGCCTATTTCAGTTTTTTTATATGGTATTACACAGGCAGTTTTCCATACATTGAATAATTCATGCATCTACGTGATGAAGTCTCTTTAATCATAGTTGATGATTTTTTCTGCTTTCGTGGGTTCAGTTTGAATTTTTTATGGGTTATTTTTGGTGCAGTTGATTTTGATGAGATGACAATACATTAGATTATGTATATTATTGTATTATCTTTTTATTTTTAACTAATATTGAACTAACTGCAGTAAGACAATTATGTGGAAATGTGGCTAGAATAATCTAACACATATTTTTAAAGTGTATTGTCAATGAAATTTAGTTTCAAGAATATGTTGCTTCTGAAAGGTTGTATTTTGATTCTTATGAAGATGAGTACAAAAGGATTTCATGCAGGATGATATGTCTGATCAAGAAAATCAGAAATTCTGTGATGAAATGTGAGTGCCCAGATATCTCAGCTTTAAGAATGCTGACTAAAATGATCAATGCTTAATATTCCCTTAAACATTACCTGTATTCACATTTAGCAGAAAGAAGACTAAGGAACTCTTTTCACATTAATTAAAATAGATTATGGATGTTTATTTTTATTTAGAGGTCTTCGTTTTTATCTTAGTCATTCTGTCTAACATTAAGAAAGATATAGATATGAAAAATAAATATGTAGATTATTATATATACATTTAATAAGCAATTACTTGTTTTAAATAATTTACATTAATATACATTTTAACTTATTGACACAAATTTAAGTGTAATTTTGGTATATAGTACATATATATCTACTCTTGTTTAAGGTTTTTTTTTTACAATTTCAGAAAATGTATTAGCATGACTATAACTTAAAGAACATAGGTACCTATGCCCAGTAGGTTTTATCATCTTAGTAAAACAAGAGACTAAGTTCGTAATTAAAGACTATCTACACCAAAATATATTAAATTTTGGGACAAACACTCTATTTATACATGACAATCATATAAACAATTTAATATATGTTGAAATATGTATACAGAAACAAGAGCCCAAGGTGTCTAGGGCACAATGGGCATCACAAAGCTTTTGACAGAAAGGATCACAGGTCCAGAGTGGAGTTGGAGGTGAGCAGCTTACAGCCTCTGGTACTCCAAAGGACCTCAGCCTTGAGAACAGAGACACAGTCCCATATTTGACCACATGACAAGTCAGGCCCTACACAAAGTGTTGAAAATTCCTTCCACAACAATCCTGAAAGTCATGTCACAGATTACCAGATTCCAATTCCAAGGCAGTCTACATTATCATAGATAGGACATCTTTGTTAACAACATGAACCCATGTTTTACAGGGCGTAGTGGTAGTGAGGTGGCTACAGACATCAGGGTCCTGTGGCCTGGCTAGAGTAAGCAATCATGCAAACTGCCTGTCAAGAGCAGAAATAGACACATATCTCCTGTAGTCACAACTGACTAAGATTGCACTAAGACATGACAATCAGTGAACCAAAGAAGCAACGGGCAGTTATAAGTGAAAGAATACATATTACAGTATAAGGAACTATAAGGCACCACTGGAAGACATTGATGCTTTTTTTTCCTTCTTTATTGTGTATTTAACAAAAAAAAAACAGTAACATGAATTTAAAATGAGGAAAAGTTAACAATAACTATGAAGAGGATAAGTATCATAAGCATGGCTTATCAAGGGTGGTAATGCAAATAAGATTGCTACACATGTATTTACTATGTGTTCAGCTTTCACTCTGAAATTTTTTTCCCATTCCTGTATATCCTTACTCAAGGTCCCTTTCCCCTCCCACCACATCTTGAAATTTTTGTTCTCTGCAACTCCCCATCTCTTCCCTGGGCAGGGAGCAGACAGTCCTATGGTCCTACTGACCCAATAATGCTTGGATCAGTCTCCACTCCTGGCCAAATCCAGTTCTGTCCCCCATCCCTCAAGAGTGAGTCAGGTGTTCCTATAGTTGGAGTGGGATCCAAAGGATCAGTCCAGGGTGTCTCTTATCCCAAACTGTTCAGTGATTATGGTTTGCTGCTTGGGCATGCTTGGCTTTTTTCTTGTTTGTTTGTTTAGAGACCACTAATGAGTGAGTACATTCCCTGCTTTTCTTTCTAATATTTTGATACCTTGCTCAGGAGGATATTCTCCAAAACCATTCTCTTGTCTGCGAATTTTAGGATATCATTTTTTCTTACTGCTGAGTAGTATTCCATTGTGTAGATATGCCACAGTTTGTTAATCCATTTTTCTTTTCAGGGACATCTAGATTGTTTCCTGGTTCTTGCTCTTACAAATAATGCTGCTATGGACATAGTTGAGCTAATGCCTTTGGAGTGTGAATGTACCTCTTTAGGGTATACATCCAGATGTGGTATTGCTGGGTCCTTTGGGAGACTGTTTCCAATTTTCTGAGAAACTGCCATATTTCATGCCAAAGTGGCTGAACAAGCTTACACTCCCACCAACAATGGAGGAGTGTTCTCCTTGCTCCGCATCCTCTCCAGCATAGGCTGTCATCTGTGCCTTTTATCTTAGCCAATCTAACAGGTGTTAGGTGGTATCTCATAGTTGTTTGATTTGCATTTCTCTGATGGCTAAAGATGAAGAGCACTTTTTCAGGTGCCTTTTCAGCCATTCGTAGTTCCTCTGCTGAGAATTCCCTTTTTAGATCTGTGCTCCATTTTTGATTGGATTATTCAAGATTTTGGGCTCTAAATTCTTAGGCTCTTTATATATCTTTAAGATCAGACCTCTATCACTTATAGGGCTGGTGAAAATCTTTCCATTCTGTAGGCTGTCTTTTTGTCCTATTAACAGTGTTCTTGGCTTTGCAGAAGCTTCCTAGCTTCAGGAGATCCCACTTATTGATTGTTGGTCTTATTATCTGTACCACTGGTGTTATATTTAGGAAGTGGTTGCCTGTACCAATTCGTAGAAGTGTATTTCCTACTTTCTTTTCTATCAAGTTCAAAGTGGCTGGGTTTAAGTTGAGGTTTATGATCCACTTGGATTTGAGTTTTGTTCAGGGTGTCAGGCTCATATCTATTTTCATTTTTCTACACAGTTCAATCCAGCTATGACAACACCATTTGTTAAATACACTATTTTTTTTCCATTGAATGTTTTGAACCTCTTATTCAAAGATCAGGTGATCATAAATTTTTGGGTTAATGTCTGGATCCTCAATTCTATTCCATTTGTACACAAGTCTGTTTTCATGCCAGTACCAGGCTACTTTTATTGCTGTACCTCTATATTATAGCTTGAAGTCAGGGTCGTGATACCTCCTGAGGTTCTTTAGTGGAGTAAAATTGTTTCAGCTATCCTGGCATTCCTGTTATTCCAAATGATATTGAGTATTGTTCTTTCAAGGTCCAAAAAATATTGGGTTAGGAATTTGATTAACCCTGCATTGAATCTGTAGATTGCCTTTGGTTGATTTTCCATTTTTATTATGTTGATCCTACAAATCCAGGAACATGGGAGAGCTTTCCATTTTCTGATATCCTCTTTATTTTCTTTCTACAGTGATTTAAAATTTTTGTCAAATAAATCTGTTATTTCTTTGGTTATAGTTACTCCCAGCTATTTAATACTATTTGCAGCTATTATGAAGGGTAATGTTTCCCTTATTTCTTTTTCAGCTCTTCTATCTTTAGTGTAAAGAAGGGCTACTGATATCTTTGAGTTAATCTTATATCCTGCTACATTGCTGAAGATGTTTATCAGCTGTAGCAGTTCCTTGGAAGAATTTTGTGGGTCACTTATGTATACAATCATATCATCTGCAAACAGAGAAAGTTTCACTTTTTCTTTTCCAATTTGTATGCCCTTAATCTCTTTTCATTCCCTTATTGATATAGCTAAAACTTTGAGAACTACATTGAATAGATAAGTGGAGAGAGGACATCCTTTTCTAGTTCATGACTTTAGAGGAATTGCTTTGAGTTTTTCTCTGTTAAGTTTGATACTGGCTGTCGGCTTCTTGTAAATTGCATTTATTATACTTTGATATTCTCCCTGTATTCCTGATCTCTGCAGGGTTTCATAATAAAAGTGTATTGGATTTTGTCATAGGCTTTTTCCACATCTAAGGATATGATCATGAGATTTTGTTCCTTTAGATTGTTTATATGATTGATAAAATTTACAGTTTTTCATTTGTTAAACCAGCCCTGCATTTCTGGGATGAATCCTATTTGGTCATGGTGGATGATATTTTTAATACATTGTTGTATATAGTGTGCCAAAATTTTGTTAAGAAATTTCACATCAATATTCATGAGAGAAATTGTTCTGTGATTCTCCTTCTTTGTTGTATCTTTGAGTGTCTTAGGTATTAGAGTGATTGTGGCCTCATAAAAGGAATTTGGCAATATTCCTTCAGTTTCTGCTGTGTTTAATAGCTTGAGGAGTAATGATAGTAATTCTTCTTTGAATGTCTGGTAGAACTTGGCACTGAAACCATCTGGACCAGGGCTTTTTTTTGGGGGGGAGGTTTTCCATATAGGCTTCTAGTGCTTGAATTTCCTCTTAAGACTACTTTTCATTGTGTCACTCATGTTTGGATATGTTGTTGATTCATTTTCACTGAATTCTAGGAAGACTTTGATTTCTTTCTTAATTTATTCATTGACCCTGAGATGGTTCAGCTGAGTGATGGCTGGTATCCATGAGTTGTTATGATTTCTTTGGGTTTTGATGTTGTTGAACTCTAATGTTATGCCCTGGTGGTCCGATATGTTACATGGGATTATTTCCATTCTTTTTTATCTGTTGATATTTGATTCATGGCCAATTGTGTGGTCAATTTTGAAGAAAGTTCCTTGAGGATCTGAGAAATATGTATTTTCCTTTGCCTTTGGGGTTTGAAGGGTCAGTCCAGTGTGTTTCTGATCCCAAGCTGTTCAGTGGTTGTTCTTTGCTGCTTGGGCATGTTTAGCTTTTTTTTCTCTTTGTTTGATTAGAGACCACTAGTGAGTGAGTACATCCCCTGCTTATCTCTCTGAGTTTGTGATACTTCGCTCAGGAGGATATTCTCCAAATCCATCCATTTGCCTGTGAATTTTGGGATATTATTTTTTCCTACTTCTGAGTATTCCATTGTGTAGATGTACCACAGTTTGTTAATCCATTCTTCAGTTGAGGGACATCAAGGTTCTATCGAGGTTCTTCTATTACAAATAATGCTGCTATGAACATAGTTGAGCTAATATCTTTGGAGTGTGAATGTGACTCTTTAGGGTATACACCCAGAAGTGGTATTGCTGGGTCTTTGGGGAGATTGATTCTCAATTTTCTGCAAAACCTCCATATTGTATTCCAAAGTGGATGAACAAACTTCAATCCCACCAACAATGGAGGAGTGTTTCCCTTGCTCTGCATCCTCTCCAACATAGGCTGTCATCTGTACCTTTTATCTTAGCCAATCTAACAGGTGTTAGGTGGTATCTCATAGTTGTTTTGATTTGCATTTCTCTGATGGCTAAAGATGAAGAGCACTTTTTCAGGTGCCTTTCAGCCATTCCTACTTCTTCTGCTGAGAATTCCCTTTTTAGATCTGAATCCCATTTTTGATAGGGTTATTCATGGTTTTGGGATCTAAATTCTTGAGCTCTTTATATACCTTAGAGATTAGTCCTCTGTCACTTGTAGGGTTGGTGAAAATCTTTTCCCATTCTGTAGGCTGGTGTTTTGTCCTATTGAAAGTGTCTTTGGCTTTGCAGAAGCTTCCCAGCTTCAGGAGATCCCACTTATTAATTTTTGGTCTTAATGCCTGTGACACTGGTGTTATATTTAGGAAGTGGTGGCCTGTGCCAATTTATAGAAGTGTATTTCCCACTTTCTTTTCTAACAAATTCAAAGTGGTTGGGGTAAGTTGAGGTCTTTGATCCACTTGGATTTGAGTTTTGAGCAGGGTGACAGGCACAGATCTATTTGCATTTTTCTACACACTTCCTTCCAGTTATGCCAACACCATTTGTTAAATATACTATCTTTTTTCCATTGAATGTTTTGGGCCTCTTTGTCAAAAATCAGGTGTTCATGGGTACTTGGGTTAATGTCTGGATCCTCAATTCTATTCCATTGGTCCACAAGTCTGTTTTTATGCCAGTACCAGGCTGTTTTTATTACTGTAGCTGTATAGTATACCTTGAAGTCAAGGATGGTGATATCTCCTGAGGTTCTTTTGTTGAGTAAAATTATTTTTGCAATCCTGGCTTTCCTGTTATTCCAGATGAAATAGAGTACTGTTCTTTCAAGGTCCAACAAATATTGTGTTGGGATTTTGATAGGCAGTGCATTGAATCTGTAGATTGCCTTTGGTAGAATTTCCATTTTTACTATGTTGATCCTACCAGTCCAGGAACATGGGAGAGCTTTCCATTTTCTGATATCCTCTTCAATTTCTTTCTTCAATGATTTAAAGTATTTGTCATATAGGTCTGTTACTTCTTTGGTTATAGTTACACCAAGGTATTTAATACTATTTGCAGCTAAAATGAAGTGTAATGTTTCCCTCATTTCTTTTTCAGCTCTTCCATATTTAGCGTATACAAGGGCTACTGATTTCTTTGAGTTTATCTTGTATCCTGCCACATTGCTGAAGTTGTTTATCAGCTGTATCAGTTCTTTGGAAGAATTTTGTGGGTCACTTATGTATTCAATCATATCATCTACAAATAGAGATTGCTTCACTTCTTTTTTTCTAATTTGTATGCCCTTAATCTCTTTTCGTTCCCTTATTGCTTTAGCTAAGACTTTGAGAACTATGTTAAATAGATAAGGGGAGAGAGGCCATTCTTGTCTAGTTCCTGAATTAGTGGGATTGCTTTGAGTTTTTCTCCATTAAGTTTGATACTGGCTGTCGGCTTCTTGTAAATTGCCTCAATTATATTTAGGTATTCTCCCTTTATTCCTGATCTCTCCAGGGCTTTAATCATAAAGGAGTGTTGGATTTTATCAAAGGCTTTTTCTGCATCTAAGGATATGATCATGTGGTTTTATTCCTTTAGTTTGTTAATATGATGGATATCATTTACAGTTTTTCATATGTTGAACCAGCCCTGCATTTCTAGGATGAAGCCTACTTGGTTATGGTGGATGATATCTTTTATGCATTGTTGTATATGGTTTGCCAAAATTTTGTTGAGAATATTCGCATCAATATTCATGAGGGAAATTGGTCTGTAATTCTCCTTCTTTGTTGTGTCTTTGAGTGGCTTGGGTATTAGGGTGATTGTGGCCTCATAAAAGGAATTTGGCAATATTCCTTCAGTTTCTACTGTGTGAAAT
>PVIH01025570.1:0-20416 GCA_004025045.1 Sigmodon hispidus
CCGCTTTACACCCTTTGGACAGTCTTGACAAGTTTGTATTGCTACTTGTATGGCTTTCCATGTTACTTTAAGGTTTCTTTCCTGCATCCATTGTTTTAGTGCATGTGTTCCTATGTGTCCCAGCTCCTTATGTAACTGTAGCAACTCTTCCTTAGTTATGTCTATGACTCTGGATTCAGGTTGGAGGATTTTCCATTTTACTTTTACTTTTATTCTATTACGTCCATCCCTTTCCAATTTCCAGTCTCTTTTCAATTTTAAAACAGCCATATTTACTTTTGATAATGCATCCACTATATCATTATTTTTTGAAGTTTCATCTGTCTTTTTAGTATGTGCGTTCACATGATACACTATAATTTTGATTTCTTCTGCCAATTTATCTAATTCCATCCAAGCTTTCTGTGACCAAATCGGTTTTCCATTAATTTTCCACTCTGCTAATTTCCATTTTCCTGACCATATGGCAATTCCATTTGCCACGCACCATGAGTCTGTATATAATGTTACAGTTTTTTGTCTTTCCTGGACCGATTGTCTGACAGCTAGCAGTGCTGCCTGCACTTCTGCATGCTGCACAGATTTGCTGGTTCCAGAATCCTTGAGGATCATTCCATCCCCCGGTCTGTAGGCAGCAGCCTTCCACTTATTTATTGAGGTGGCTAAACCATCTGTGAACCAAGAATTTTTTACTGAGTGGTCATACTCCTTTGTCCCCCAATGGCCCATTGGTGCCTGTTTCTGGGGAGGGGTGATATTATTAGGGAGGATGATATTTTTCCCTCCTGGAGTCATGGGCCCTTTGTACTGTAGGATTGACTCGGATATCACTGGAACCAACCTCTTTGCTGACAGAGTATTCGACCGAAGGAATTCCTGCAAGTACCACTTCCATTGCAGTACCTTTCCTTCCATGGACAGTCCTGACCATGCCTCAGCAGGTGCCTTGATCCAATCTAGCACCGGTATATGTGATCTTATTGTCACTTGATTGTTTCTTATGAGGCTATGGATTGTTCTAAATGCCTCATAGAAGGTCCAGATTGTTCTTTCAAACAATGAATATTTATTTTCAGACCATGGAAAGCATTTACAATAGAATCCCACTGGTAGTTCCTTTCTATCTCTTTTTACTAGCATATTAAAATTTCCATATCCATCTAGGTATAAGATATCCATGAATATCTCTTCCCCAGGTTGGATGTATGTTAGCTTATTATATTGCTGTATATATTCTAAAATGATCCTTACAATGGACTGATGTTCATCTGTCCACATAAAGTCTTCAGCTTTTTTGGTTATCTTATATAGTGGTTGTAATAATATCTGTAAATATGGTATATGTTACCTCCAGTAGGCGAACATGCCAATTAATTGCTGGACTTCTGTTTTGTTAGTTGGTTTCTTTAAGGTCAACAACTTGTTGATAATATTTTGAGGCACCTCTGGCCCTTCTGTTGTCCAGTTAACACCTAAAAATTTAGCAGTTGTTCCAGTAGGGCTAACTTTTTCTGGATTAATCGTCCAACCTTTATCCTTTAAGTGCTGGATCAGGCCTTGCTTTTCCTTTTCTACCTTGACTATGTCCTGTCCCACAATCATGATGTCATCTACATAGGTAAATATGTTGCAGTCACTATCTCCTTTATAGTCTTCTAGTGTCCTGGTTAGGACATGATGTGCTATTATAGGGCTGTTTATATAACCTTGAGGTACTCTTAGGAACTCCTATTGCTGTCCTTGCCAAGTGAATGTAGTATATTCCCTGGAATTTGGATGTAATGGAATGCAAAAGAACATATCTTGTAAGTCTATTGTGGCCTTTGCCTTAGGGGCAGCCTGTTTTATTCTTAAGAAGATATCTTCTATATCTGGCAGTTGTCCTGGTAATTTTGGTGAATTTTCATTTATTCTCCTGTAGTCCACAGTAAATCTCCATTTACCATTAGGTTTTCTCACTGGCCATACAGGGCTTTATAATTATAAGATTGTGCCTTCTGTATGACTCCCTCTTTTACTAACGTTTTTATGGTTTCTGTAATTTCCTCTATACCTCCTTTAATAGGACACTGGTTAGTAAATGTGGGTTTTATTTTAGGTAGTTCTACAGGTTCCACCTTAACTTCTGCTAAATTACATTTAATTTTTATAATTTTCTTCATATTTAAAAAGTCTGGAAACAATTTCCTTATTTCCTGTATACCTAGCACATTACATGGTGCTTGCATAAATGCTACAGGTATATTAAACTTTTTATCATAAACTTCTACTTGCAAATTTCCTAGTTGTGCTACAGTATCTCCTGTCACTCCTTGAATTATAACTTGTTTTCCATTTGGTTTTCCTCCATTTTCTGTAAATATAGTGATTTGTGAGCCTGTATCCATAAGCCACTTACATAAAATTTTTCCCTTATTAGTTACTACTGGTAGAGCTATGAAAGGTCTGGCATTGCCAGGGTTGATCAGTCCCTGCGTGCTCTGAACCTTCTTCACTAACTCCTGGGAAACTGGTTTGGTCATCGGGGAGCCTGATTGGCACCCCTCTGCCTGCCTAAAAAATAGGGACTGTCCCATTTTGGTCTATGTGTTGGTCTTTGTGGCATGGTGGCCCTAGGTCTTCCAAAGGGTCTGAATTGCTGTCCTATTAGCCTATTCCAAGGCCCTGATCTAACTGGCTGCCTTATGGGCAGTCTAGACCTGTTGTCCCGAAATGGTCTAGAGATGAATCTGGTTCTTATATTCTTGAATGATCGATTAGTAGTTGGCTTGGGCTTCCTGGTTTGTGCCTGGAATGATACTACCTTATCTGTTTCTAATTCTCTACACTCCTTGAAGAATTGTATAATTTCTGCCACGGTGGTTTGTGACTGCACTGGGCCTGATATAGTTAGCCTTAGGTTAGGTGGGGCTCCCTTTATTATGATTTTCTTAAATGCTGGTATCAAAGGGCTAGCTTGGGGAGTTGGTACTGCATTATATACCATATATAATACTCCTAGCTTCCTGCATAACTGGATGGCCTCTGTATAATCTCTCCATTGTCCCTTCGTTTCAAACTGGGTAAGGTCTACACTAGGGAATGCTAATCTCCATGCAGCTGTAACCCAATCCAGCAAAGAATGCGTGTCTGATTTTGAAACTTCAATACAATTCTCTAGAGCTTCCATCACTGCCGGGTTCTCCACTATATTTCTCAATTTTGCCATTTCGGTGCCAGACAGCATAATGGTGTCTGCACCTTGTTCCCAGAGTTTACATATATATTCGGCATCTTTTGCCCCATTCTGGGCAAACGTCTTTCTTATATCTGAGATCTCCTGAGGATTATAAGGCCTAATTTCCTCTGTCTGGACGCCTGGGTGATCGTTCCAGCCTTTTGATTGTGGAGAAAATGGGTTATTTTTCCCTTTTGGGGTCAAAATAGGTGTTCTCTTAATTTGGGTTGACACTGCAAATGAGGGCATTTTATTCCCTCCAGGGTTAGCTACTCCCTGTCCATGTCTGATAACATTTAAGGCTAGCCTCTTGCCAAAAATCCTGTCTTGATCAATGTCTGTTATAGTTTTCATTAATACCGTGGTCGTTTGTTTACAACTGCATCCTTCTAAAGCATCCATCATGGAGTCTGGATTGGTTATGGGCTGTAATATAGCAACTGGTCTCATGCCTGCCTTTTCCTTAACCTTCTCTACAGCTGGGAGCCATCCTTGCTCACATTCAGAGAGCTCCTCATACCTTTTGCCATTTACTGGAGAGATTTTTAATTTACATTTAAATTTCCTCAGTAACCCTTCCATAGTGAATTTGCCAAGCTGTACAAGAACTTAATATATTTCTTCCTAATGTACCACTCTGTATTGCTAATAGGCCTCTGGGTGTTAGTGGATTTTCTTTTAAGTTTCTCAAATTGCAAATCTGCTTTTCTTTCTATGTGTTTACTCAACCAATTTCTCATATCATTCCTGTCAGATCCCTAATTTAGTCATAGAAATTTGACACTCTGCCTGGTCTGGCCAAATTAAAACTAACCGTTGTCCTCCGGGTGCTCAGTTGGTAAGTGCATAAAATTAACAGCACCACAAATAGTTAAATATCCTAAACCTACCGGCTATGCCAATCTGTCACGAGCAAAATCCCGGGCACTTACCCAGTGGTCAGCTGGAGACGAATTGGACAGAAAGCCCAGACACTCAATGGCAGTTCAATAACCTTTTATTGATGCTTATTCAGAATACACAATCCACATCAAACACATTAATCACACATTAATATAATCATACAAAATTCTCGCCACTTGTGTCCACACTTTTCTGTCAGCACCCGCCGGGGGATGTAGTCAGGCCTCAATTGCTGGTTCGGGCGGCAATTCGCTCAGAGCCTTGTTTCCCCCGTGCCTAGGATATAGGGTCTGGTCCTTCAACGTCCCGGGAGTTTGACTGCAGAACCTCCTCAGAGTTTCCAGGTGTTAGCTTCTGAGGGCTGGCTGGAGTCCCCTTCACTTCAGCCGTGAAGCTTGGGTCAAAAACTCAGCAGCTTTGGGTCTGCTCTACCTTAATTTGCTAATTCGGTGGCCAGGCCACATCACCCTAGCAACTGGGTGAGGTAATTCTTCTCACCTTCTCTATCCCGGCCTTTCACTCTGTAACTCCTGATAGCCAGAGTGGGCTTGAGTGGAGTGCTAGGAGTGTAACCTTCTGCTTATCTTTGTTCCCCTCTGCACCTCTATCTATGTCTTCACACATTAAATTATGTCACTCAGGCTAGCCTAAACTTGTCCAAAGGACTTCCATTTTATGCTCTTTACACAAGGGATTCTATTGTCTGCTGCCTGCATATTAAAGTCCATGGATCCTTGCTAGGTCTGGGAAAGGGAAAGGATTAAAGTGTCCTGTATTTTGCTTACCTGGACTCTCACAGGTTTCTCTTCTTCAGCTCTGGGTATGGGGGTGGGAAATGGTCATTGTTCTACATGTAAAGCATTCTAAATCCTCAGGGGGTGGCGGCTGCAACTGATAGGTTGAATGATCCTTGTTTGCTTGACAATAATTTTGTCCTAATTAACTCTGGGTTTTCTTTAAGTCCCAAGCAGACTGCCTGGGGCCTCCTTTGTTTACTAGAATCATGCATACACCACCTATCATAAATAATGCTACTATGAATGTAATTGAGCAAAAATCACTTGTTACAAAAATGCATTCTTTGTTTACATATGCCTGAAAGTGGTATGCTAAAACACTAGAAAGACTGATTTCCTGTTTATTGAAAAAATATCCTACTGATTTCCAATGTAGGTGTACAAGTTTACTCTTTCACCAGAAAAGAAGGAAGGTTTCCCTTATTTTACATGTACTACAGCATATGCTGTCATCAGTGATTTAGCCATTTTGACAAATGCTAAGAAGATATCTCAGTGATGTTTGATTTAAATTTTCCAGATGTTTAAGGATGTTGAGGAATATTTAAGTGTCTTTTAGTAATTTGAAATTCTTCTTTTGCAAATTCTCTATTTGGCTGTATAGGTGTATAGTAGTTCTTCTTCTAATGTCTGTTAAAATTCTGCATTAAAACCATCTGCACCTGGGATTTTTGTACATGGCAGGCTTTTTAATAACAGCTCCTTTTTTGTACACAGTTCTTTTTAATATTCCTTTAAAATTAGAGTTTTTACCCATTTTCTTGTTTTTTTTTTCCCATGTATCCCATTGTTCAGGCTCCCTTCACTGCCCCATTCCTCACAGTCACTCACTCTTCTCTCCATCAGTTCATTCCCCCCCACCCCCTGCAAGGGCAGGAGGTCAAAATGTCCCAAGGTGTGTTAGCTAAATATCCACTCTGGGCAGATCTGCTTTCCACACCCCCACACGAAGACTGAGTCAAGTGTTTCTCTGGAAGGAGTGGGATCCACAGTACCAGGCCAAGGTTTGTCAGCTCCCATCCTGTCCAGTGGTTGTGGTTTACAGCTTGGAAATGCTGAGGTTGTTTTTGTTAAAGTCTGCTAATGAGTGAGTACATCCCCTGCTTATCCTTCTAAATTTGTGAGACCCCCATTAGAAGGATATTCTCCAAATCCATCCATCTGCCTGCAAATTTTAGGATATCATTTTTTCTCACTACAAATTAGTATTCCATTGTGTGAATGTACCATAGTTTATTAATTCATTTTTCATGTTAGAGGCTTCTAGGTTGTTTCCATGTTCTTGCTATTACAAATAATACTACTATGAACATAGTTGACCTAATGCTTTTGGGGTGCCTATGTGCATCTTTATGGTATATGCCCAGTAGTGGCATTGGTAGATCCTTGGGAATATTGATTACCTGTTTCTGAGAGATCACCATACTGCATTCAAGAGTGACTGAACAAGCTTACACTCCCACTAACAATGAAGGGGTTTTCCCCTCACTCTGCTACCTCTCTAGCATAGGTTGTCATATGTGTCTTTTGTCTTAGCCAATCTCACAAGTATAAGGAGGTGTCTCAAAGTTGTTTTGATTTGTGTTTCTTTGATGGCTATAAATGTTGAGTACTTTTTCAAGTTCCTTTCAGTCATTCATAATTCTTCTGAGAATTCTGTTTTTAGTTCTGAACCCCATTTTTTGATTAGGTTATTCAAGGATTTGTGCTCTAGTTTCTTGAGTTCACTATATATTTTAGAGATCAGTTCTCTGTCACTTGAAGGGTTGATGAAAATCTTTTCCCATTCTCTAGGTGATATTTTGTCTAATTGCCTGTGTCTTTGGCTTTATAGAAGCATCGCAGTTGCAGGAGGTCCCACTTATTAATTGTTGTTATAAGTGTCCGTGCTACTTGTGTTTTAATTAGGAAGTGGTCACCTGTGCCAATGCATTGGAGGGATTTCCCATTTTCTTTTATTTGAGGTTCAGCGTGGCTGGCTTTAGGTTGAGTTCTGTGATCCACTTGGATTTGAGTTTTATTCAGGGGATAGATCTTGTATATATTTGCACTTTTCTACACACTACCATAGAGTTATGCCAACACCTTTTGTTAAAGATACTATCTTTTTTCCATTGAATATTTTGAGCTTTTTCTGAAAGATCAGGTGTGCATAGGTTTTCAGGTTTATGTCAAGATAATCAATTTGATTCCATTGATCCACAAGTCTGTTTTTAGCCGAGTACCAGGTAGTTTTTAATACTGTAGCTCTAATAGTATAACTTGAAGGCTGTGATGGTGATGCCACCTAAGGTTCTTTTGTTGAGCAAAATTGTTTTGGCAATCCTGGCTTTCCTGTTATTCCAAATCAAATGAAGTATTGGTCTTTCAGGTCTGTAAAAAATTGTGATTTAATTTTGATGGGAAGTATGTTGTATCTGTAGATTGCTTTTGGTGGAATCTCTTTTTCAGCCCTTTTATCTTTAGTGTATAGGAAGGCTACTTATTGCTTTGAATTAATCTTGTATCCTGCTATGTTGCTGAATGGATTTATCAGCTGTAATAGTTCCTGGTAGAATTTTGTGGGTTGCTTATGTATACAAGTATATCATCTGCAAATAGAGATATTTTCACTTCTTCTTTTCCAATTTGTATCCCCTTAATTATCTTCTGTTCTGTTATTGCTTTAGCTAAAAATTCAAGAACTATATTGTATAGATAAGAGGCAAGATGACAACCTTGTCTAATTCCTGATTTTAGTGGGACTGCTATGAGATTTTCTCCATTAAGTTTCATGTTGGCTGTTGGCTTCTTGTAAAACTTTTTCCCTGTATTCATGATCTCTTCAGGACTTTTATCATGAAGATGTAGTGAATTTTGTTAAAGGCTTTTTTTCATTTCTAAGGATAAGATCATGTGGTTGTTTTCCTTCAGTTTTTTTTTTTTTTATATGAGGGATGCCATGTACAGTTTTTTGTATATTGAACCATCCCTGCATTCCTAGGATCAAGCCTAATTGGTAATGGTGGATGTTATTTTTTATATGCTGTTGTATATGGTTTGCCAGTATTTTGTTGAGAATTTTAGTATCAATATTCATGAGAGAAATTGGTCTGTATTTCTCCTACATTGTTGCATCTTTGAGTGGCTTGGATATTAGGAAGATTGTGTCCTCATAAAAAGAGTTTGGCAATATTCCTGCAATTTATACTGTGTGAAATAGTGTGAGGACTATTGGTAATAGGTCATCTTTGAGTGTCTGGTAAATCTCTGCACTGAAATCAACTACATCTGGGCTTGATTTTACTTGGGAGGCTTTTAATTACAGCTTCAATTTCCTTTATGGTTATAGATCTGTTTAGGTAAGTAATCTGTTCCTAATTTAATTTTGTTAAGTGGTACCTCTTCAAACAGTGGTCCATTTTTTCTAGGTTTTTCATTTTGTGGAGTATAGAGTTTCATAGTATGATCTGATAATTCTCTGGATTTCATGGGCTTTTGTTGTTATGTCCCCTTTTTCACTTATGATTTACTTGATTTGGATACTCTCTTTCACTGCTTTTTGGTTAGTTTAGATAAGGGCTTATGTTTTTGACTTTCTCAAAGAACCAACTCTTTGATTCATTGATTTATTGTGATGTTCTTTTTGTTTCAATTGTATTAATTTCATCTCTAAGCTTGATTAATTACTGCAGTCTACTGCTTCTTGGTGAGATTGTATGTAATTGTTCTAAGGCTTTCAGCTGTGCTGATAGTTCTGAAGGGTGGGATTTCTCTAGGTTGTTCATTTAAGCATCTACTACAATGAATTTTCCACTGAAGACTGCCTTCATTGTGTCCCATAGGTTTGGGTATGTTTTGGATTCATTTTCATTGAATTCTAGGAAGACTTTGATTTCTTTTTTAATTTCATCCTTGACTCAGTGGTTCTTCAGGTGACTTATGTTTAGTTTCCATGATATGGAAGGCTTTCTGTGATTTTTGATATTGTTGAACTCTAACTTTATGCCCTGGAGGTCTGATATGATACACAGAACTATTTCTACTTTTTTGTATCTATCGATATTTGCTTTATGTCCAATTATGTGGTCAATTTTAGAAAAAGTTCCATGTAGTGCTGAGAAACATGTATATTCATTTGGTTTTGGTGGAAGCTTTTGTAAATATTTATTAAAGCCATTTGCATCATAACCTCTGTTAGACTCCATATTTCTTTGTTGAGTCTCTGTCTGGTTGACATAACCAAGGGTGAAAGAGGAGTATTGAAGTCTCTGACTACTTGGGTGTGATAATTGATGTGAGATTTGAGCTTTAGTATTGTTTCTTCTACATAAATAGTTTCCTTTATATTAGGGGCATAAATATTCTGGATTGAAATCTTATCTTGGTCAATTTTTTCTGAGATGAATAAGTAATGTCCATACTGGTTTCCTTCAACTGATTTTTAGTTTAAAGTCTACTTTGTTTGATATTAGGATGGCAAAACCAGGTTGTTTCTTAGGGCCATTTGCTTGCAAAATCTTTGTCCAACACTTACTTTTAGCCTGTGTCTCTCTTTATGTTTGAGGTGTGTTTCTTGTATGCAGCAGAAGGATGGCTTCTGTTTTTATATCCATCATGTTAGTGTGTTTCTTTTTATAGATGAATTGAGTCCATTGATATTAAGGGACATTATTGACCACTGATTGATATTTCCTGTTATTTTTGTTGGTGGGCTTTATGTATTTCCTTTCTTTGGGCTTTTTTTTCAGTAGAGTTACTATTTGTAGTTTTATAGTTTTATCTGGGATCCTTAGGTTGGAGTTTTCCCTCTACTGCTTTCTGAAGGGATGGATTTGTAGATAGGTATTGTTTAAATCTGACTTTGTCATGAAATATCTTGTTTACTCCATTTATGCTGATTGATAGTTGTGCTGGATACAGTGATCTAGGTTGGCATCTTTGCTCTTTCAGTGTCTGTATAACTTCTGACCAACACCTTCTTGCTTTCCTTGTTATCATTGAATAGTCAGGTGTTATTCTGATGTTTCTGCCTTTATAGGTAAGCTGGCTCTTTTTTGTCAGCTCTTAATTTTTTTTTCTTTTTCTTGTATGTTTTATGGCTTGATTATGATTTGGCAAGCTGACTTTTTTGGAGGTCAAATCTATTTGGTGTGTTTTAAGAATCTTGTGTCTTTATAGGCCTCTCCTTCAAGTTCTGAAAGTTTTCTTCTATAATTTTATTGAATACATTATCTGTGCATTTGAGCTGGAACTCTTCTTCTTCTTTTGCTTCTTCTCCTTCACCTCATTCTCCTACTCCTTCTTCTTCTTCTTCTCCTCCTCCTTCTTCTTCCATTCCTATTATTCTAAGGTGATGTCTTTTTATTGTGTCAAATTTGCTGAATGTATTGTGTTATGGTTTTTATTGGTTTAGTGTTTTCTTTGATTGATTTCCTTTAAGGTTACAGGTATTTTGAATTTTGGGGTTTTTTTTGTTTTCTTTTTTGGTGTTTTATTAATAAAGTAATATTTTTTTATCCATGTATTCCCTTGTTCAAAATGCCTTCCTTCTCCTGCAACACCCAATCAATCTCTCTGTTCCCCATCCTCTCATTTGCTCAAAACCAAGGGCAGGAGGTTGCAAGATCCCATTGTGGATTAGTTGAACATCCATTCCAAGCATGTTCAATTTCTTCATCCTAATATCTATACTGGATTTGCTGTTCCACTTGAGGGATGGGATCCAAGGTACCAGTCCAAGGTGATTCAGATCACAAGCATAGTGATTCTCAGCGTTTAAAGTTCAATGATGAGTGAGTACATCTCCTGCTTATCTTTCTGGGTTTGAGATACATCACTGAGGAGATTATTTTCCAAATCCATCCATTTGCCTGCAAATTTTATGATATTATATTATCTTACTGCTCAGTAGTACTTCATTGTGTAGATGTACCAGTTTGATAATCCACTCTTCAGTTGAGGGACATCTAGGTTGTTTCTAGGTTCTTGCTATTAAAAATAATGCTGCTATGAACATCGTTGTGCTACTGCTTTTGAGGTGCCAATGTGCATGTATACGGTTTATGTCCAATAGTGGTATTGCTGGGATGTTAGGGAGATTTATTCCCAGTTTTCTGAGAAACTGTCATAATGAATTCAATAACCAAGGAAGTAATAGATCTATTTGATAAAAATTTAAATAACTGAAGAAAGAAATTGAAGAGGATATCAGAAAATGGAAAAATCTCCCGTGATCCTGGATATGGAGAATCAGCATAGTAAAAATGGTAATCTTGCCAAAATCAATCTAGAGATTCAATGAATTCCCATTAAATCCCAACAAAAATTTTCACAGACCTTGCAAGAATAATACTCCATTTCATTTGCAATAGCAGGAAAGCTAGTCTTGCCAGGGGTTATTTATCTTGTTGACTTTCTTAAAGAAACAACTCTTTGATTCATTGATTCTTTTGAAATTTTTGTTTCAAATGTGTTGATTTCTGCTCTAAGTTTGATTATTTCCTGCAGTCTACTCCTTCTAGGTGAGTGTGCTTCTAATTGTTCTAAGGTTTGCAGCTGTATTGATAGTTCTCTAGTGTGGAATTTCTCTAGGTTTTTCATATAGGATTCCAGGGCAATGAATTTTTCTGTTAAGACAGCTATCATTGTGTCCCATAAGTTTGGGTGTGTTGTGGATTCATTTTTTTGAATTCTAGGAAGACTTTGATGTTTTTCTTAATTTCTTCCTTGACCCAGAGGTGGTTCAGCTGAGTGATGTTTAGTTTCCAAGAGTTGGTAGGCTTTCTGTGATTTTTGATTTTGTCAAACTCTACATTAGGACATGTTGGTCTGTTATGATAGAAAGGATTATTTCCATTTTCTGTATTTATCAATATTTGCTTTATGAACAAATATGTGGTCGATTTTATGGAAAGTTCTTTGTGGTGCTGAGAAATATGTATATTCCTTTGCATTTGGATAGAAGCTTCTGTAAATATTTATTAAATCCATTTGCACCATAACCTCTGTTAGATTCCTTATTTCTCTGTTGAGTCTCTGTCTGGTTGACCTATCTGGAGTAGAAAGTGGGGTATTGAAGTCTCACACTATTAGTGTTTGAGAAGTGATGTGGGATTTGAGATTTTGTTGTGATTTATTTTACATTTATACATGCTCTTATATTAGGGGCATAAATATTCAGGATTAACATATCATCTTGATCAATTTTTCTTGATATGATTAAGTAATATCAATCCCGGTCTCTTTTAATTCATTTTAGATTGATGTCTACTTTGTTAGATATTAGTATGGCAACGTATTCAGATATTAGGATGGAAACACCAGTTTCTTAAGGCCATTTGATTGGAAAATATTTTCCCAACCCTTCTTCTGAGACTTTGTCTTTAAAGTTGAGGTGTGTTCTTGTATGTAGCAGAAGGATGGCCTTTGTTTTTGTCTCCATCTTCTTAGTATATGTCTTTTTATAGGTGAGTTGAGTCCATTGATACTAAGGGATATTAATGACCACTGATTGATATTTCCTGTTATCTTTAGGATATCTTTGTATGCATTTTCTTTCTCTGGGCTTTTCTTCTGTAGGTTTATCTATTGTTTATGTTCATGGATGTATCTGTGATTTTAAGGTTGGAGTTTTTCCTCTAACAATTTCTGAAGGGCTTGATTTGTGGATAGGTGTTGTTTAAATCAGCCTTTTGTCATGAAATACCTTGTTAACTCCATCTATGGTGATTGATATTTTTGCATGGCATAGAATTCTAGTTTGGCAGGTATATTCTTTTAGTGTCTGTATAACTTCTGACCAAGACCTTCTTGCATTCATTCTTTCTATTTCAGGTGTTATTTGATGGGTCTGCCTTAGTAGGTAATTTCACCCTTTTCTTATGTATTTCCTAAACCTTTTTCTTTGTTCTGTGTCTTTTGTGTCTTGAAAATTATTTCAAGAACAGAATTTTTTGATGGTGAAATATATTTGGTATTTTGTAAACTTCTTGTATCTTCTTAAGCCTTTTGTTCTTTAGGTTGGGAAAGTTTTCTTCTATGATTTTATTGAATATATTATCTGTGCCTTTGAGATGGTATACTTCTATTCCAATCATTCTCTGGTTTGGTCTTTATCTGGTATACCCAATAATTTTGAAGTTTTTTGTTATAGCTTTTTGTTTTTAGGGTTTACTTTGACTGATGTATCTATTTATGCTGTTTAGCCTTCCATTCCAGTGATTCTTTCTCTCGTCTCTTGGATTATATTGGTTATGATTGTATGAGTAGTTTCTGCTCTTTTCCTCAGATTTTCTACTTCCACTTTTGCCTCATTTGGTGCCTTTTTTATTGCTTCTATTTCAATTTTTAGTTGCAGGAATTTTTTTTCACTTTTTGGGTTTCCTCTTCTTTTTTGTCTTTCAAGGATTAGTTCATCTCATCCAATTTTTGTTTGTATTTTCTTCTTTTTCTGTAAGGGACTTTTTTATGTCCTCTTTCAAGACTTCTATAATCTTCATATAGGTGTTTTTGCTGTTGTTTCCTTCTGTTTCCTCTTCATTGCTCTGTTTGGGTCTTGGTCTTGTAGAACAACCAGTTTCTTATGGTGTTACCTTGTTGCTCTCTGTATTGTTATATGAATTCTTGCACTTGCTTCTGTCCATACCTTCAGTGTTTTAGACTTTGTCAGCTCCTAGTCTGTTGTGGCTAGAGGGCTTGTGTGTATCCGTTCTGTTCTGAGCCAGTTTTCTGCATGATCTCTGACTCTGCTCTAGACATGGTTCTTGTATTGAAGGCACCTGATTTTCTATGATGTTGTAGCTCACTCCAGAGGTTGGGCCCGGCAATGGGAGGTCCTTTCTGTTAGAGTTCACTGGGGTAGGTCCCTCACAGCTAAAGTCTAGGGCCTGTCTGCTAACAAGAATGTGAGATCAGAAACTTGGGTATGACCCTGGCCCCATAGAGGGATTCTCTGGACAGGCAGCCCAGGAACTGGAATTCCACTCTGGGCATAGGTCTGAATTACAAAGGTTTCAGTCTTTGTGCTTTTTTGTGAAATTTTCTATATATATATCTCTTAAGCCATTTGAGTCATAGCATATGTTATATTCCTTGTTTCTCTGGTAAGTTTTTGTCTAGCTGATCGGTCCATTGGTTTGAGTGGTGTATTGAGGTCTCTCACATTAGTGTGTTTAGCTTAAGAAGTGATTAAGCTTTTGCAATGCTTCTTTTATTTTGGTGAGTACCCTTGCAATTGGAACATAAATGTCCAGGTTTGATATTTTATATTGATGATTTTTTGTGAAATGAATTTGTAATGCCCTCTCAGATCTTTTTTATTGATTTAGTTTTAAGTATATTTTGTTAGCTATTAGGATAGCTAAACCACTTTGATTAGAATGTCATTCCAAGCCTTTATTCTGAGGTAGTATGTGCCTTTTTAGTTGAAGTGTGTTTCTTTTATGCAGCAGAAGGATGAATATTGGTTGTGTATTTATTTTATTAGCTGATGACTTTTTATATAAAAATTGATCACACGGATATCAGTTGCTTTTTATGATCAATGATTGTTAATTTTTGTGTCAGCATACGTGTGTGTGTTTACATTTTTTGCAATTTTTGCATTTTGAGGTTTATCAATTGCTTGTGATTTGTGAGTACATATAATTTCATTATATCAGAAATTTTGTAGTGTTTTCTATAAGATTAGATTTCTGTATAGGTATTTTTTAAGTCTAGTTTTTTCATTGAATAGTTTGTTTGCTCCATAGAATTCTAAGTTTTATAGTCTCCATTGAGAAAATCATTGTTATTCTGATGTGTTTGCTTTTATAAATTATTTTCCTTTTTCCTCTGAAGCTCTTAATATTCTTTCTTTTTAAAAGATGTTTAGTTTTAATTTATTGTAGGGCAAGCAGACATTTTGCGGGTCTAGTCCACTTGGTCTTTTGTAAGTTTCTTGTATTTTCATAGACATTTCCTTCTTTTTTTGAGAAATATTTTTTATGGTTTTGGTGAATATATTTTTTGTGCTTCTGTCTTTCTATTTCTATTCATCGCCTCCTCTTTCTATTATGTTGATATTTGTTCTTTTCATTGTGTCCCAGATTTTTTGGAGGTTCGTATTGTGACATGTTTTACTTTAGTGGTTTTTTTTTTTTGAGTGATAAATCTGTTTTCTTTATTGTATCTTCCACTTGAGATTTTTTTCTTCTCTTGCATTTTGTTGGTTATGCTTGCAACTATATTTTTTGTTTATTCCAATTTTCTATTTTAAGCATTACTTCAGTGTGTGTCTTCAATATGGCTTCTTTCAATTTTTCTGTCTTGTAAAATTTTCTTCATATGCTATTTTTGAAGTGCTAATAAATTGGCAGTTATAAGGGATTTATTGATTTTTTCTTCAATTTTTGTTTGTATTTTTTTGTTTACTTAATAAAGTTTTTGTTGTACAATATGCTTTATTAATATTGATTCATTTTTAATATAAAAAT
Organism: Sigmodon hispidus; assembly: GCA_004025045.1. Classification (NCBI taxonomy): domain Eukaryota; kingdom Metazoa; phylum Chordata; class Mammalia; order Rodentia; family Cricetidae; genus Sigmodon; species Sigmodon hispidus. Next base: position 15,372 of record PVIH01025570.1, read on the forward strand.
AGAATTTTTTCTTTTTCTACATGTTCTCCTTCCTACCCTCTCATCACTCCCCACTTCTGCATTTAGACTTCCACCATGCCCTTGCCCGATCTCCTCCCTCAAAATGACAAGAAGTTCCAATGTGAATCTCTCAGCCTAGGCCATCCACTCTATGCTTCTTCAATTCTTTCATCACAATATCAAAACTGGGTTAGGTGATTCTCTGTAGAAAATTGGCTCCAAAGTGCCTCCCATGCACAGAAACAGGGTCTGACCCTCCCCTCAAGGCTCCACCTACTGCCCATGCATACATTTAGAGAGCCTAGATCTTTTTTCTGATTTCCCAATGGTTGTTTTTGATTCAGTGAGCTCCCTATAGCTCCAGCCATCCTCTCTGTGGTACTTATTCTCATAGTTCCTATCCTTTTGCTCATACAAACTCTCCTCTCCAACTCTCTGCTAGGCTCAGAGCTTGGCCTAGTGCTCAGCCATAGATCTCTGCCTCCACTTTCATTCATTGTTGAATGTAGTTTCTGTAATGACACTTGGTGTGGAGGTTCATTTGATTATACAAAATGTCCTGTTAATACATTCCCTCCACTATTGGCTGGAAACCTATCTAGGGACAACCTGTGAATTCTTGGAGGTTTAGCTAACAGTATCTTTCTTGCTGCACATTGACTTCCTGTATCAAGATATCCATTTCTTTTTTCTCCTTCTTTGTTGCTTCTCCCTCAGTCATCTTTATCTCTCATGATTTGCTCTCATCTGTTCTTGGTTGCTAAGGAGATTTTTCTATTTTTTCTTAGTAGATGAATCTCTGTCTTTTTTTAGTTCTCTCTGATCCCAAGTTGTTCAGAGGTTGCTGTTTGCAGCTTAGGTATTCTTCACTTTTTGTCTAAAATTTGCTTAAGAGTGATTACATCCATGCCTATCATTCTGTGATTGTAATACTTACCTCAGGAGAATATTCTGCAAATCCATCTATCTAGCTGCAAATTTTAGGCTGTCAGTTTTTTTACTGGTGAGTACTATTCCATTTCGTGAATGTAGCACAGTTTGTTAATCAATTCTTAGGTGAGGGGCATCTAGGATTTTCTAGGTTCTTGCTATTACAAATAATAATGCTATGAATATAGCTGAACAAATGCCTGTATGTTGTAAATGTGCATCCCCCATATATTGGTAATATGCACAATTGTGTTATTGCTGGATTCCTGGGGAGACTGATTCCCATTGTTCTGAAAAACCACCATACTATATTCCAGAGGGGCAGTGTAAGTTTATACTCTCACCAGCAATAGAGGAGTGTTCAGCTTGCTCTGCATCCTATCCAGCATAGGCTGTCATCTGTGTTTCTAATCCCTGCCATTATGACAGGTATAAGGCAATATCTCAAAGTTATTTTGATTTGCATTTCTCTGATGGCTAAAGATATTGAGCAATTATCAAGTGTCTTTTAGCCCTTTGCATTTCTGCTGTGAATTTTCTTTTTAGCTCTGAACTTCATTATTTAATTGGTTTGTTTAGTATTTTGCAAGACAATGTTATAAGGACACCTACCTATGTAAAAGAAAAACTACAAAAGCTCAAATCCCACATCAATTCTCATACTGTAATAGTGGGAGACTTCAATTCCCCACTTTCGCCCCTGGGTAGGTCAACCAGACAGAGACTCAACAGGGAAATAAGGAGTCTAACAGAGGTTATGATGCAAATGGATTTGTTAAATATTTACAGAAGATTCCACCCAAATGTCAAGGAATATACATATTTCATAGCTCCTCTTCGAATGTTCTCTAAAATTGACCAAATAATTGGTCATAATGCAAATATCAACAGATGCAAAAAATGTAAATAATCCATTGTATTATATCAGACCTCCAGGGCCTAAAGTTAGAGTTCACCAACATCAAAAATCACAGAAAGCCTAACAACTCATGGAAACTAAACTTCACTCAGCTGATCCATCTCTGGGTCAAGGAAGAAATTAAGAAAGAAATTTATGTCTTCCCAGAATTTAATGAAAAGGAATCCACAACATACCCAAATTTGTGTGAAACAATGAAAGCAGTCGTAAGAGGAGAATTGTATTGATAAATACAAAATAAAAAAAAAATGGGATATCTGGATCTGTGCTTGGTATCCAAAGTGAGCTATAACACTTAAATAAAACAAACAAAAAAATGAAAAAAAATCATCCACCATGACCAAGTAGTCTTCATCCCAGAAATGCAGGGATGGTTTATCATATGAAAAACCATAAAATGTCATCCATCATATAAACAAACTAAAGGAACAAAACTCACATGATCATATACTTAAATGCTGAAAAAGCCTTTGACAAAATCCAACACTCCCTTATGATAAAAGCTCTGGAGGAATCAGGAATACAGGGAAACTATCTCCATATAATAAAGGCGATCTACAAGATAGCTAGATCAACATAGTAAAAATGGCAATTCTGCCTAAAGCAATCTACAGATTTAATGCACTGCCCAACAAAATCCCAACACAATAGTTTACTGACCTTGAAAGAACAATAGTCAATTTCATTTGGAATAACAGAAAAGCCAGGGTTGCCAAAACAATTTTACTCAACAAAAGAACCTCAAAACCTCAACCAGAAGGCTGAGTGCCCAGAGAATGTCACTTTGTCCCTGAAGCATCTAACCAAGAAGCTTCTGAATCGGGATATCCAGGGTGGAAACAGTGGACATTCCATGGCAGAAGATGCCCAGGCCACAATGGAGCTATACAAGTTGGTTGAAGTTGAATGGGAACAGCACCTGGCCCAGAATCCTCCAGGAAATTAGCTGTCCCAGGGAGACACACGCAGCAGACCATTCCACAATTCTACCAGCTTCACACCTGTAGAATTGTTGGGGAGGGGCTTGACCAGAGACTTAATACCCATTTACATTTCATCTCAGCTATCATGTTCACTGTGTGATTGTCTCGTGGAAGAAAGCCTTCATGCTAGAACCCTCCTCTAGGCCAGGCAGGTGGCATAGCCTGTAATCCCAGAGATTTGGGAGTTTGAGACAGATTACAGATTTAAGGTTAGCCTGGGCCACAGAATTAGTTCAAGGCCAGTGAGAGCCCAACCTAACGTAAAAAGAGGGCCAGGAGTAAAGTCAGTGCTAGAGTACCTACCTAGCATGCATAAGTCTTAGGGTCTTATGTGGAGTGGGGGAGGGTGGGAAGAATAGAACGCATGATGGATGGATTATAGACTGTTTACTTTTAATAGTGCTAACCACATGGGTGCTTTTGCCAGTCAGCTTTCTTGACTGAAGAAGCAAGGCACACCAGGAAATAGATTCCCACATACCTTAGCAGCAGGACACAGCATGGATGTGTCTCTCTTGGGTGGGGAGTGGGATAAAGAAACTGTTGTGTTGCCAAACACTTGTGCTGGAATGACTTCTTCCTCAGCCCCAGAGTTACTGGGACTACAGGTGTGTGTTCATCGCAGTGCCTGCGTCTTAGAATTTTGTTTTTGTTATATACAAATTGATTGCATCTTTCACTTTGAGAAGTGTCCTGATTGGAGGTAAATGTGGTGGTCTGTAATCCCGGGACTCTGGAGACCAAGGCAGGAAGATCAAAAGTTCAAGGCCAGTTTGAATATATAGAGAAGCCCTGGCTCATAGAAGTAGAACAAAGAAGGAAGAGATTGTGTGGCTGGTTGCTGAATTGTATAGCCACATTACATATCACAGAACAACAGAGTTTACTTAATTTAGATTCTGTTTAGTTTACAAAGAAGTTACATTGTTTTAATAGTCCTTCAGTCTTTCACTTTGCAAATGAAGCCTTTTAAAAATCCAAATGTTTTTTTTATGAATTTTTACAATAGAAAACAAATGGGAGTTTTTTTTATAAAGATGATTTTTATTTTATGTGTATGTGTAGCAGGATTTCTTGAACCGCCAACCAGCTCCCAAATCAAGACACAGAGACTTACTAAATTACGCATGGTCAGCTTTAGTTTATTCTTTTCCCAGCTCTTATAATGTAATTTAACCTGTTTCTCTTTATCTATGTTTCACCTCAGGGCTTTTACCTTTCACTCTGTATGTCCTACTTTCCTGCTTCCTCCATGTCTGTCTGGCTACAGCCATCACCCTCTCTGACTCCAAGGTATTTAAAGCTATTTCCAGCTATTATAAAGGGTGATGTTTTCCTTACTTCTTTTTCAGCCCTTTCATCTTTAGTGTACAGAAGGGCTGCTGATTTCTTAAAGTTAATCTTGAATCCTGATACTTTGCTGAAAGTGTTTATCAGTTGTAAATCTTCCCTGGTAGAATTTTGTGAGTCACTTATGTATATAATCATATAGTCAGCAAATACAGATAGTTTTACTTCTTCTTTTCCAATCTGTATCCCCTTAATCTTCTTTCGTTCCCTTATTGCTTTAGCTAACACTTCAAGAAGTATATTGAATTTAGATAAGGGGAAAGAGAACATCCTTGTCTAGTTTCTGATTTTAGTGGAAATGCTTTGAGTTTTTCCACTAGGTTTGATGTTGTTTGTCGGCTTATGTAAATCGCTTTTATTATAGTTACATACTTTCGCTGTATTCCTGATTTCTCCAGAACTTTTATCATAAAGGAGTGTTGGAATTTGGCAAAAGCTTCTTTAGCAACTATGTAAATGGTCATGCGGTTTTTTTTTTCCTTTATACGATGGATGACATTTATAGTTTTCCGTATGTTGAACCATCCTTGCATTGTTGAGATGAAGCCTGCTTTATCGTGGTGGATGACATTTTTGATATATTGTTGTATATAGTTTGTCAAAGTTTTGTTGAGAATTTTTTTATTATAAATGAAGTCATAATTTTTTATCCATGTATATCCTTGTTCAAGCTCCCTTCCCTCTCCCACCCCTTCCAGTCACTCTCTCTTCTCCACATGTCTTTATCTCCTCCCCAGCAAGGGCAGGAGGTCTCAAGATCCCAATATGGTTTATTTCAGCATCCACTCCTGGCAGATCCACTTTCCACACCCCAACACCAAGACTGGGTCAGGTGAATCTCTGTAGGGAGTGGAATCCAAGAG